>CM043119.1:51064862-51193241 GCA_023701765.1 Hylyphantes graminicola
TAGGGGAGCACTTTGCGTACTTTTGTTAACCTCTTTCAGTCCCCACTTTGATTTTTATTCTATAAATCAAAAATTTGTGAAATAAATTCATTATGCATCTGGAATGAAATGGTAAAAACAGGGAAAAAAAATCTAGAAAATAATAAAGAAATTGGGGTAAACTTATTCAATGAAATTCTTTCACAGCAAATTTTATTTTAATTTTTTTTCTCAAATTTTTATTTAATTAAAACAAATCTCATTTAATTCTTTAAAGGACATGATTCTTCCATCTAACGGTACAAAAAGAATATATAACTTAATTGAAAAATGTATGGATAATTTAAAACAAACTTATTTTTGAATAAGTGCGAGCTTAACTTAGTGAAAAGAAATCACAAGCTGATGATTCCAAATAGAATTATTAGCTGAAAAGGTTTAACCATCTAATGCATGAATTTTTTTTCATCCCAAAAAAATATATATGAATCTTTTATACTCATACATTATGGGAAAAATACTGAAAAAAAATTAACTGCATTAGAATTTAAATAATTTCAATTTTTAAATTTTTTTCCATATGACAAAAACCAACTATAAAATTCCAATTTTGATAATAATGACTAGAAAACTACTAAATATATTTCAAAATAATCCTCTTTAACTACAATTAATTTTTCAAAACAATTTATTTGTATATTTAGTATTAATATTATTATACTTTGAATTCTGCCAAAAACGTAATTTCGCAACAGTTAATAACCTCACTCTTTAATTTTGAATACACTTTTACTATTGCCATCTATGAGGGTTATTATTAACTTCAAAATGGAATGTAATAGATGAAAAAAAACACAAATTTGTCGAGAGGGAGGTCTACTATAATAGAATAAAGTGGATTATGTAACTTGTTACCAAACGGTAACAGTATGCATTAGAGGGTTAAACCATGCTCTTTCCTTATTGTTTAGTGCAGAGTATGTGCTCTTAAATTGAAAAATACCTGGAACTCCTGGTCTTGCACAAGAGTAGCCGAAAGAAACTATGCCCACTGCATACCATTGGTCTCTAATCTGATACATTAAAGGACCGCCAGAATCGCCCTGTGGGTGTAAACATTTAAAAAAAATTAAATTTTCAACTAAATCAGGATGCCAATTTAATTTTGATATGAAATTTTATAGGCGCTAAACCAACGATATAGTATGAAATGAAAAAATAATTACAAGAAAAAGTAAGTGTTATAAAAGTTATAAAGATGTTAGTTTTGAAAATACTCTTTGCTATGTTAATCAAATGCATTCCTAAATTATAACGGTATGCATTTTACTTTCTATTGAAAGCAAAGTGTACATCGTTAATATAATTTCTATGCACAATAATATAAGAAAAGTTGGTTCACATGAAACATGGAGTGGAATTATATTTGTAAAAATTTAATTTTAAAAACTTTTATTAATATTCAGATAACAGGAGTTGGTTTTTAAATATACGCCACCCAAGTGCTATACATAGTTGTTTAAATTAATTGCAGTACAGTAGAACTCCAATTATTCCAAGTAATTTTGACGTAACCACGTTCGGATGATCCGAATTTCGAATAATTGGAGTAAATCGTAAAAAAGGTATATTTCAATCAATTATCGAATAAAACTTGGTGAATGATAGGTATTAAAAGTTTCCTGACTTATTTATTGATAAGAGAATTGATATATAAATAACAGAAGAATGCGTGAAACAAAAGCAGGTACAGTAAGTATATAAGTTTATAGACGACAAATAAACTTTTATGCTGGCTTACTTGTTCTGTGTTTGTCTCTGTTGGATGTCATGCATATTAATTTATTTGGTTGGTTAAAATTACTAGACATGACATCCAACAAAGAAGAATAGTACCAGTTCTGAGTAATATTTTTCTGAAATTCGGATAATCAGCAAATACTTCGGATAATTGGAGTTATACTGTACTTCATAATTCGATGTAAGTGGAACATTGAATAGTACATTAATAGTTAACATAGAGATCCTAGTAAAAGTATTAGAGTGGCAGATCATGTGATCTTCAATTGCAGCGGCGGAGCACGCATGGAGCCAAGATTACTTTGGCAAACTTGTCAGTGTTGACACCTCTTTAATGAGAAAAATACTATGTGTCATCAAAAAATACCGTTTTATACTAAAAATTACAAAAAAATACCATAAACAAAATAATTTTTTTTTAATAATTTCATTAAAAAAGAGTCCACAATGCAGCTAGTATGGTATTTTTTTGTATTTTGGCATTAAAGGTAATTTTTTTCGATGACGCCATAGTTTTTTTCTCAATAAAGAAGTGGCAACACTGGCATGTTTACCATGGTAATCTTGATTCCATGCGTGTCTCACCGCAATTGGAGGTCAAGAGATTTCCCATTATAATACTTTTACTTAAGTTAGCTAATCGTTTCCTCGCGCCAGAAGCCACGACAAAGGGTGAAGCTATAAAACTCGCGGAGCAATCAGATGAAGAGAAAATTTCAATTGTTTTATTTTGTCTTCATCTGATTGTTCCGAGCGTTTATAGCTCCTCCCATGGTAGTGGCTTCTGTGCAAGGAAACTATGAGTTTAACTATAATATCTCTGTGGTAGTTAAGTCGAGATTTCCATACCCCGCAGCTATCCCTCCCTCCTTCGGGAAAACCGGCACAAACGAAGCCCCTGGTGAGTCCCCTCGGGAACTGCAGTAGGAAAGTCCTGGCCATCTCGGTGAAGGTTTGGTTGCATTCGGTGTTGGAAAGGATGGGAATGGATTCCAATTGCTGAAGAGTGTTGCTCATTTGACCAACTGAAGAATGAAATGCAACGTTATTAATTTGTCTTCTAAAGGAACCATTTACAGGACGTATAAATATATCATTCTAATGATATAAATAGAATCCAGAATACCCACAGAAAGTAATTCATCTAAACACAATAAAGGAACTATAGCCTGTATATTTACTATGCGAGCCTCGAAAAGACTTTCTTCCCACATCCCTTCGCTTGGTCTTCTATGAAGTGAAGGGAGCATCGATTTTCTAAACCTAACGCGTTTGAGGTTCTGTTGTGAGGTTAACAATTCGAACAGTTCAAACCTAAGTAGAGTGGAGAAAAAACATGCTCATGCCGTTTCGAAGAAAACCACGTTCGGGGATGGGGGAGGGAAATGCTTTCGAGGCTCGCATGCTAGATAGACAAGGTATAGTAACATGCTATCTTGTAACAAGTTAAATTTCACCTTAAAATGGAGGCAGTTTGCACTCACGTTTTTTACTCCGTTTTTCGGTGTCAACTTAATTGGTTTTTTATGGTGTGTGGAGTAACATTACTCCATACAGATGGATGCAGCATTTGCTTTCACAAGTCTTATGGAATAACGTAACCGCAAAAGTTTTTCAGAGAATGGAAAACTACATAATACAGACTGTCTATTGAAACACTGTATAAATTTGCCTTATTGTTGTTTTATAGTGTGTAGAAACCGAATATTATATCAAAAATGAGGCCACATTTTTTTTATAATTTGTAACTTCATATGAAGCACATACAAAAATAAATCTGACTTGTATTATGGCAGCAATTACTATGGTTAAAACAGTTGAAATGGTTACAATGGATGAAATACTTATAAAATTGTTTAAGGCTGTATTCTGCGTTTTAACAGGTTATGAACCCTTTAAGAACGAGCTATAACGATTGTGCGGGTATAAAAGAGAATGTTCAAGAGTATCAAAAATATCGATATTGAAGCAGGTGACTTGTACAGCTGGGGAAAAAAAAAACGAATCACCCCCTCGTTTCTCGGCTGGTATTGATCAAAGAATTTTGTGTAAGGTGTCAATTTTCAGGAAATAGCGCGAGAAATTGAGAACTGGCAACAAAAATTGTAAAAGGGGTCGTCTACATATTAAAATGAGTACCAACTTTGAAAATTCCAATGGCAACACCCACTTTTTTTTACATAAAAATGTTCAGCACCTTCAAAATACCCCATGTATAAAAAAGAATTATTTATTTTGCATTATTTGCTGAGATATAAGTATTCAAAGTTGAACGCCCATAATGTTAAAAAAGTTTCACAAACTTTTATTCATACCTCTACAAATAAAATGAATTAAACAAAGATTTTTTTTTTCATTATATACTTCTTAATTTTTTCAAAAACAAATCACACATGTTTTTCCATAAATTTTTCATTTTTAATAATTTTTTATTTAAATTTAAATAAGAAAAAATAAAACATGAATAGCAACCCCAATTTTTTTTTTTTACATAAATCGATAAAGTAGATCAAGTAGAACCAAAATTCCGAATTTTTTTATTCAATAACAATTATTTGCCGAGTTATTGCAAAAAAACTGAAAAAGACGAATTTTAGGGACCGTGTAAAAATTACTCGGCAAATTTGATCCTAAATTGCATTATCGTTTGGTGATTAAAAAGAGTTTGTTGGTAAATGTTTATTCAAATTATCGATTTCTGTCAAATGTCTAAAAATCTTTTCTTATTTCAAGTGCATACAATGTATTTTGTTTGCATAATTAACATTAAATTATATCGGTTACTATATTTTTAAATGTATGTTATTTCCAATACAATTTCAAAAAGTGTGTTTAATATTAAAAATTAAATACCCTAGAATATTATTGGAATTCGGTTTTAAATACATTTGATTGTTACCACTTTAATTATTTAAAATGATTAGTGCCTACTGCGTTGGTTAAAAATCATTACCAAATCATTCTGAGTAATTTATTTTGCTTTCCTTAAATATCGTGTTAAGGTCGTTACCCTCAATTTGCAATACGTGGTTTACCGATAAAAACTAGACTCCTCGGTGCAACAGCCCATTAGTGGGCCAGGGCCTGCCGTGCCCATTTCAGCTTTCGTGATACAAGGGCTCTGGGGTGCAAGGCATATGTCCCGGTAATGTGGAAAGCCTCACGTGGAACCCTAAGCGTTTAGTTCCCCAAGCATGCTTGGTCCCCAATTCATCGACCCACTTAAGGGATGAAAGGATGGGTCAACCTCGCCCAATCCGGGATTCGATCCCCGGACCTGTGGCGTGGCAATGCGAAATAAGCACTACCACTAAGCCACTGGGCCGATATTACCGATAGAGTGCGACGAATTTTAAACAAACTCTTTGCAACAATGTGAATGAATCAAAAATGTGCATAAAAAGTTTAAAACATAAGTGTAATAATCATGTTTTTTCAATCTGTTTGTAACTAATAGTATTTGAAAATCTGTTCGTTATAAATAACCGTATATGCGACTTAATTTAGAATTAAAACTTTTCATCTTCTAGCCTTATTTTATTTCTGAATTTTAAAATCTAAAATTAAAAAAAAAAACTTTCGAAAAATCCCAATATTGCTGAAGAAAGTTAAATTCTAGCATCCGTTGGCGAGATTATGCTAACCCTTTTTTTAGCATGTCGTTTTTAAAAGACACAACCAAAATATTACCTTTTTTCACTTAGGAGATTTGCCCCTAAACGAGTTCAAAATTAAGGCTTTAATATCTCAGCAAATAATACAAAATAAAAAATTCTTTTTTATACGTGGGGTATTTTGAAGGTGCTGAACATTTTTATGTTTAAAAAAAAATTGGGTGTTGCCATTGGAATTTTCAAAGTTGGTACTCATTTTAATATGTAGACGACCCCTATTGCAATTTTTGTTGCCAGTTCCCAATTCCTCACGCTATTTCCTGAAAATTGACATTTTACACAAAATTCCTTGATCAATAGCAGAGAAACGAGGGGTGATTCGTTTTTTTTCCCCCCTGTACCAGTCGTTTGTTTGTGCAAAAAGGGACGTGGTTTTTAAGGAGTTGCTGGCATTTATACTTTTGGCAACTTGTGCGATAAAACTCATTAAATTTAGTCTCATTAAATTAAATTAGCGCCATCTGACGGATGGTCTTAAAGGGCTAAAAAGTTTCGTTGTTTCTCTACATATTTGTACACAAACCTTAAAAATAAATAATGCAAGTAATTTTTTTTATTCATAACACCACATTGTGACAACGTCGGGGTTGATTAAAAAGAGAATAAAAAAAATACAAAATAATAAATTTTGGTTACAAATTTCGAAAATACAAAATGATTTAACCGTTCTTATATTTTTTCAAATGGACAATTCGAAGGGGGAGGAGCGTGGTTTGTTAGTGGAAAAGAAGACTATTTGATGTAACTGTGGCGTCACTGTAGGGGTGTCCATTACTTCAAAAAAAGTTATATGAATTCTCAGAATAAAAAAAATACAAAAGAATAAATCATGGTTACAAATTTCTAAAATGCAAAATGATTTAACCGCTCTTATATCCTTCCTGATGGACAATTCGAAGGGGAAGGAGCGTGATTTGTTGCTTAGGCAAGGATTTTTGTAGATATTTTAACCATCTTGACTTTCTAGCCAGATGGTTAATTATCGATTGACAAAGAGTATACCAGATCCATTTCAATCAACTTACGAAATATCGTGGATCCCCAGCCGGCTACAGTGGTCCCCATACCAGTGATATTGACAAACTCCCTGCTCCATGGTAGGCAGATGGGGTTGAAACCGGTATGTCGCACAGATCTATCTAAAGTCAGCATGGCTATGTCGTCGTAGTATTGTCCTCGTACGTACCCTGGATGTACGACCAGACGTACTATGCCGTACTCTTCACCCTGGTTGATGTCAACGTGTCCGATTCTTGTGCCATACAACGATACACTAAAAATAAAGTTTTATTGAAATATATATGAAACTGGTTATCGCAACTACAAAATACATAGTTTTATTTTTCTTCTGTGTAATAGCTTGAAAATTTAATAAAATCTATGCAAAATATATTTATGTTTATATCTTCTTTTTTTGATAAAGGGAATGATTAATTCATATACATAAAAATATACAGTGGTTTTCTGATACATTATGTGTGTTCCGTGATTTTGTGATAGTACATATATTTAGTAAAAGCTGAATAAGATAAATTTGGAGAATATTTATAGTTGAATTAATTTTTATTTCTTTAAAATTTCTCTATGCATCGGCAGCGTTTACATGTTACATGAAACCTTGGTGTTCAAATTTATTATTCTTAAAAATCATGTTAGGGAGAAATGGAGGGCAATTTAAATAAAAAAATATTTCTTCTTAGTGACTCCTTCGTTTTCTTTTAAATTAAGCATGTGTCTTCAAAAATGGGGATAACAATATACCTGGTTTCTGGGATGTTCAAATATCGACATGTCGTCTTTAGTATATATGAACTGAGGTATATTTCAACTGAGGTGCATTTACACTGATTTAAATCTGAATGGGCACTTACTTCCTGTTGTCAAAACAGTGAGCAGCAGACAATACATGCCATCTATCTATCAAAAACGCTGTGCACCATGGTTCAAGTACGCTTGTTCTTAGGTTGCGCCTGGTTATACCCACCTGTAATAATCATTCGATTTATTGCAGTCAACCGTCAAAATACTCAACCTAACGTAGTATTCGAAAAATAATCATCTTAAATATCACAATTAAATAAAGAGAATTATAGCAAGTATTGAATTAGTTTTCATGGGGTTTAAGAAAAAAGTGTGGATAATTTTTTATTTGCTATAAATTTAGTTTATTTATTATTTAAATTGTTTATTTTCTTAATGGCTGTTAAATAATGATAAATAATGAAACAAATGTCAAGAAAAGAAAAGTGTTCAACATGGTAAATGATGCGTGGCCTCTTAAGGGGTCACAGGAGTCTTAAAAATGTGCAAAGAAGATACTACATAGCATAGTTTGATCTCTATTGTGATTTTTTAACTACTCAATAAATGAGTATAATTTTTTTATATGTAATTCTACAGGATTTATTTATTATAAAACAAGTTTTAAAATTTATGAAACTTTAGCCAAAACTAAAATAAATGATATTAAACTTGAAGGTACTTGAACACACTGTGATTAGGCTTGCGCGGCAAATTGTGAGATCAAAATTGAAAAAATGACCAAGAAAATGACTTTATATTGTACAAATATGTACAAACTAGGACTTATACCTAAATTCTCAGCTCAATTTTAATTAGAAATTATTTTAAGAAGTTTTTCTTAAAAAAAAAAAATTAATAAAAATTTAAAAATTTTTATTTTAAATTTTTAAAAAATAATTTCTAATTAAAAATTGAGCTGAGAATTTAGGTATAAGTCCTAGTTTGTACATATTTGTACAATATAAAGTCATTTTCTTGGTCATTTTTTCAATTTTGATCTCACAATTGCCCGCGCGCGCAAGCTTCAGCCTAATCCAGTGTGTTCAAGTACTTCAAGTTTAATATCATTTATTTTAGTTTTGGCTAAAGTTTCATAAATTTTAAAACTTGTTTTATAATAAATAAATCCTGTAGAATTACATATAAAAAAATTATACTCATTTATTGAGTAGTTAAAAAATCACAATAGAGATCAAACTATGCTATGTAGTATCTTCTTTGCACATTTTTAAGACTCCTGTGACCCCTTAAGTGAATGTCATTTCTACTATAGAAAGTGTCATTGTTGTCATAGTAAATGTGTGCTAAATGCACTATATTCTCATTTTTCGTGAGAACGATATTCTCAAATGAAAAATACTTTAAAATATCGATTTCAAATTCACCACACATCCTCACACGCATTAACTCAAATTTGATGTACCTGAGTTGACAAAGTTGATAATATTCTGAGCTTTAGAACCATCAATGTTCTAAACAAATGAGAACATTATTATAAAATTTGGCGAACGCGAACTATTTTTAACAGTGTATGGATGAAATGACTTGTCCATTAGACACAAATGTAGTCGTTTTTAGTTGTGAAATTTCTTATATCAAAACAACACGACCCAACGACTGAGGTATTTATATGAAAGAGGGAATACATGAAGAGTTAAGTTGCAAAACTCACATTTTCCCAAGTATAACTAAGATGTAGGGCCCAGTCGTTTTCATTGACAACTTTTGACGTTCGAAATTTCAATTGGACTAATTTTGCCAATGAATTGACCGGACCCTATATCTTAAACAACAACTATGTAGAATGTGAGTTTTGGATTTACACTCTTAAAACAAAAGAGTGACATCCACTCCAGTAGGAGAAGTGCATTTTCGACACTGGAAAGGAATGAATATTAACTCAGACTGAGTTAAAATCACTCGTTTGAAGTGATCCTGTCGGAGGTTTAACACACAAAGGATCCACTCCTTTCGGGGAAGTGCATTTTCAAGACGGGAGGTGTGAAAATTAACTCAGACTGAGTTAAAATCGCTCGTTTGTTTTAAGAGTGTAGACCCTCCACATTTTCTTATTTTAAAGAAGTAAACAGAAACACGTGCTTTACCATCCATGGCCAGGCTCCTTGTTCTGCGGTTACTCCTCCCACCACAAAACCCTGCCGTGAAGGGGGGACACTGCTACGTCCGCAGTCTAAAGGAAAAACATACACGAAAAGTAAAGGGGAAAAAGAACTTCATTGCATAGGAATCTGTTTGCATCACATTTCTTTGGCAACATTAGCGAGTCATCGCCTAAGGAAACCAGTTGCTCGTTTTGTTTTTCTTTCGTGGCAGCCCTCATTTATGCCAGAGATCAGTGGACACGAGTCACACGTTTGTACTGCGAAGGAAGAACCGAAAAAAAACCACAGGTTTCCCATCTCCAATGATTGCTAAGCACAAAAGAATACGGGAAGATCCCTACGTAATGAAGTTGTTTCCCCCTGTACTTTTCATGTGAAGAATTCAAAGCAGGTTGAAACTGGAAGCAACGACCCACAGGAATCGTTGTCATCTATCAAAAATCTAGTTTATGTCTTGTTAAAATCATTATTTAAGCATTTTTTCTGAAAACTAATAATCATTTTATGTATGTTCTTCTTTGCATATTGTCTCACAAGTCACTCTTAATTTTTGGGTTAAACCTAGTGGATAGTACAATATTCCCACCTAATCAAACACCGTTCATTATTTCATTCATGCAAAAGCAGAACACTTTGGACTTATCCAATAACCACTAATTAAACACAAATGTTTTAACATTCCTTAATTTTCTTAAACGGTGTATTTATACCCAGTGGCTTATAGTGGTTACTCAGGCCGAGTGCCATAGGGGTGTGCTTCCCTTTGCCAAGCCACAGGTCAAGAGATCGAATCCCGGATTCGGCGAGGCTGACTCATCCTTCCATCCCTTAAGTGAGTTTATAAAATGGGTACTAAGCATGCTTGAGAACTAAACACTGTGAGATCCGCTTGAGGCTGACCGTATCTTATATGTATAGCAACCCAGAGCCCTAGGTCACGAAAGCTGAAATGGGCAAGGGCAGGCCTTGGCCCAAGAATGGGCTGTTGAGCTGTTGGTAACAAGGATTTTATTAATGCATTATTCAGTTTCAAAACATTTCAGACTAAAATGGCAAATTATAATATTCATTCAACAAATATTCCTTGTTGGTATGTGTAATTAAGTTAGTATTAATAGAAAGGAGAAAAATTAAAATAAATTAATAATGGACTGCATTTTATGTTCCAATCCTTTTTTTACTATGATATAACATTATTATTTGCACAGACACCTTCAAACTGGGCAACGCCTTTAATTAAAGTTAAAACTTAATTATTTTTAAAAAGAGTTTACTTATTACTGCATTTTATGTTAAAACCATTTTTTACCATAGTATAACATTATTATTTGCACAGATAGCTTTAAAATAGGCAACGTTTTTAATTAAAATTAAAACTTAATTCGTTTCAAAACGAGTTTACTTGGTGTCATCAAGATATTATAAATAAAAATTAAGAAAACGAAAATAAATTAATAATGGACAGCATTTTATGTTCCACCCATTTTTTTTATCATAATATAACATTATTATTTGCACAGATACCTTTAAAATAGGCAGCGCCTTTAATTAAAATTAAAACTTAATTCGTTTCAAAAAGAGTTTACTTGGTGTCAATAAGATATTATAAATAGAAAAGAAGAAAATGAAAATAAATTATTAATGGACTGCAATTTATGTTAAAACAATTTTTACCATAATATAACATTATTATTTGCACCAGATAGCTTTAAAATAGGCAACGCCTTTAATTAGAATTAAAACTTAATTCGTTTCAAAACGAGTTTACTTGTTGTCGTTAAGATATTATAAATAGAAATTAAGAAAATGAAAAAAATTTAATAATGGACTGCATTTTATGTTAAAACCATTTTTTACCGTCATATAACATTATTATTTGTACAGATAGCTTTAAAATAGGCAACGCCTTTAATTAAAATTAAAACTTAATTCGTTTCAAAACGAGTTTACTTGGTGTCAATAAAATATTATAAATAGAAAGGAAGAAAAAATGAAAATAAAATTAATAATGGACTGCATTTTATGTTCCACCCATTTTTTTACCATAATATAACATTATTATTTGCACAGATAGCTTTAAAATAGGCAGCGCCTTTAATTAAAATTAAAACTTAATTCGTTTCAAAAAGAGTTTACTTGGTGTCAATAAGATATTATAAATAGAAAAGAAGAAAATGAAAAAAAAAAAAATTAATAATGGACTGCAATTTATGTTAAAACCATTTTTACCATAATATAACATTATTATTTGCACAGATAGCTTTAAAATAGGCAACGCCTTTAATTAGAATTAAAACTTAATTCGTTTCAAAACGAGTTTACTTGTTGTCGTTAAGATATTATAAATAGAAATTAAGAAAATGAAAATAAATTAATAATGGACTGCATTTTATGTTAAAACCATTTTTTACCGTCATATAACATTATTATTTGTACAGATAGCTTTAAAATAGGCAACGCCTTTAATTAAAATTAAAACTTAATTCGTTTCAAAACGAGTTTACTTGGTGTCAATAAAATATTAAAAATAGAAAGGAAGAAAATGAAAATAAATTAATAATGGACTGCATTTTATGTTCCACCCATTTTTTTACCATAATATAACATTATTATTTGCGCAGATAGCTTTAAAATAGGCAGCGCCTTTAATTAAAATTAAAACTTAATTCGTTTCAAAAAGAGTTTACTTGGTGTCAATAAGATATTATAAATAGAAAAGAAGAAAATGAAAATAAATTAATAATGGACTGCAATTTATGTTAAAACCATTTTTACCATAATATAACATTACTATTTGCACAGATAGCTTTAAAATAGGCAACGCCTTTAATTAGAATTAAAACTTAATTCGTTTCAAAACGAGTTTACTTGTTGTCGTTAAGATATTATAAATAGAAATTAAGAAAATGAAAATAAATTAATAATGGACTGCATTTTATGTTAAAACCATTTTTTACCGTCATATATAACATTATTATTTGTACAGATAGCTTTAAAATAGGCAACGCCTTTAATTAAAATTAAAATTTAATTCGTTTCAAAACAGTTTACTTAGTGTCATTAAGATATTATAAATAGGAAGGAAGAAAAAGAAAATAAATTAATAATGGACTGCATTATATGTTCCGACCATTTTTTACTATAACTTCAAATTTAACTACAGTCTCTTCAAATTTATAGTTAAGATTGACAGTTGACTATTAGGAATATTTTAAATTTTTTATCTCTAATTATATTTTCATGTGTATAACTGTTCTGGTAAATTTTTATTATTTTTTATTGACACTGACAATCTTGTAAAAACAGACCAATGCCTTTTTATTTATGACACTGTAAAATAACCGTTTCTTTCACGGAAAAATGGCGTAATTTTGATCAGTCAGTGCTAGAAGTGTGGGTAGTGACGCATCCTTCCACGTTTAAAGTAAAGATCATGCGTCCCCTCTCTTCTAATAACATTAATATCCGCCTCCCTCCACTTCTTTAGTTTACTTACTGTTTTTCACTTTTAATAAAAACAAAATAAGGGTAATTTTAACCTTTTTATAGTTCTAGTTGTTCTCATTTTGCCAAACAATCAGTAGCAACTTTTGTTTGCAACATCTCTAATGCAACATAGTGATTCATATTTCTCTTTATATACATTTATATGCTGGCTAATTATGATAGTTATTAACTTATTTAAGACGCAAGCAAAACAACAAAATAAGTTAATATATCAAATTGTATGCGGAATAGTGGGGGGTACTTGCAGAAGAATCAAAGGCCTCCTCTACTTATTTTCTCTCCTCTTTACCAATTCTTCTAACAGTATAAATCCATACCACAACATTAACAGTTTTAGACTTGTTACTTACTAGTTCTTACATACTAGTAAGCATCTAGTATTCAAGAAACTAGGTGCCTGCAAGTGTCTAGGAAAGTACGCTAGAAGAGTTTAGAAGCTAAAAGGAAGGTATCTTTTGAAAGAAAACTTCCAATTTAGAGTTTAGTTGACCACTAATGTCTGGCATCTAGTTTCCTGGAACTACATTTTTAAATAGCAGGTGGACATATTTAAGCTGTAAACTTTACGATTTAAATCTAGCACCTGGGTGTCGAGTTAAAAACCAACCACTCTAAGTTATATATTTTTTGTGCACTGTGTAGTAAACGTTCATTGTCCCATGTCCTCACCATGCATCTTTCAACATTGGTGTAAAGAAGAAATAAGGGGTCAACCACAGAACTGTGGCTATACCAATAATTGGCACCTCAATTTGCTGTCCCGTAAGGGCGGGTCGATCCCGTTCGAAGAACCCGTGGATGGTGCCATGGGCGACAAGACCAAATTGTAACTCGATATCCAGAACAACCTACTCATCAAACGCCACCAATTTATTCGCTTTGGACGTTGAGCTACTAGTAGAAGTGGATTTGTTTATTATATCGTCGAGTAAAAGACTAGGCTGCCGTGGGCAGGTAAACTGCAGTAACCGCAACAAAGTATTGCATCATTGTTGCCCTGAAATAATCAGTCATTTAATATAATTTCTGTTAGGTTACAGATATTGAGTTTTTGTAACAATGGTTCCAATCGTTAGTCTAGAAACTACAGTTTACCTGCCCACGGCAGAAAACTACGAATGTGCAAAAACACAGAAATCGAAAAATTAATACTGTTTAGCCAACTTTAAAAAAAAACTTTAATCTCTAGAATTTGCGGTGGTCTTTTTCATTTGACCAATGATATCGAACATTATAAAAAAAAACTACCATATCTTCCCGTCAATATACCAGACACTTCAAGGGCTTTTTCAAGTTTACATTGTTTTTTTGATAAGCTTCATAATTTTCCCAGAAACTTGATAAAAATCATTTAACGAATATCCTTCTAAACAATTCAATATACTGCATCCTATATTCGACAAGCAACCATGGCCTTGACGCATAGCTTGCTGTTTAGAATAGTTTTGAGAGTTTACCCTGAAGTAAAAGATAAATTATTTCCTGTAAATATAACGCTCCAAATAAAATATTGTTTATGTTCCACTTAGGTACACATATTTTTATTTAAAATCCAAAATATATAATTTTTGTTGATAAATAATTGTCAAGGCAACTTTAAAAACCACTTCATTTGGTTCCTTGCATTTAAAAAATATATTTAGATGTATAAATGATGAGTATGGATGTTACAGGAGCTGAAATATGTATAAAACAAAATTGGCATCCGCCATTTTGGAAAATGGCGTCTAAAAAACTTTTCCACAATGTGGTTATGTATACCCAAATATTTTTACTCTCATATATGTGCTTAACTCGATTCTGTTGATGAGTCGAATCATATTTATTTTTTTACGGGACTCTATTACAGGTACTGTATTAATAAGACATAGTTCCATTGGAACTTTTCAACATACCTGGATCTCGTCCACTTGGTGGGCTTGTTGAAACTGACAAGCCACTTCCTCTGGGCCCCCTGGTCGTGTATCTCAACCTATTGGTCGTTGGTTGCGTAGCTCTCGTGCGAGGAGGCGGCATCGTATAACTGCCATCCCTGCCCCCTCTTTGGGGACAGCACACGCGCGTTCTCCAGTAGTTGGTGTACCCACAAGTACGAAGTCGAACACGATTGTTCTGGGAATATCGTCGACACATATTTTGGGCGATGCATGTTGTTCTTCGAGGACATAACTGGTTTTCGTCTGAATTATCCCGATATCCTCCATCATTGGGAAAACGGATATCTAGGTAAAACATCGAAATTTTTAAAAACTTTAGTGTAATTTTCAAAGTAAATGGAATAATTTAATTTTTATAATTTTTATATGACGTTGAGGGCATTTAGGTTATATTTACACTCTTAAAACAAAAGAGTGAAATCCACTCCAGTTGGAGAAGTGCATTTTCGACACCGTAAAGGCATGCATATTTACTCAGACTGAGTTAAAATCACTCGTTTGGAGTGATCCTGTCGGAGGTTTAACACACAAAGGATCCACTCCAAAAGGAGAAGTACATTTTCCAGTCTGGAGGAGTGAAATCCACTCAGACTGAGTTAAATTAGGAGTGTTTGTTTTAAGAGTGTACTGCAAGTTTCAAACTATTTGCAACTTTTGAAACATCAAGACAGTTAAATATTAAAAACTTTAGTTTCTAGAGTGAAGACTGGTGGCTGGTCACAAAGTGAAGTACATGTATGCACTCTTTGCTGTATAATATCATGTAAAAAGTTAGTAACTTAGCAGCGACAAAAATTAATAGAAACAAATTTCCCTTTAGAGTAATTTTGGACCTAAATATATTTTAAACTATAATACAAATTTATTAAGAAAATTTTATGCATTTTGCAAATGGAACAGTTTGTAGAGGGTACTTACTCTGACAAGATAAGTATTCCAAGAGAATTATAAAGAGAAGAACATTTAAGAGAAAAGAAAGCATATTCACAAATATAACAATAATTTTTCTAGTTTATCATATTTATACAATGAATGGAAATGAGTTTGATGCTTGCAAAGAGGAACTAATGGCAGCAATCCTGATTGGCAGGATTTCCTATCGCTTGAGAGCTAAAGACTTTTTTGAGGCAACATATCCTTTTTCCTCATCAGGTAACTGAACTGAAATGTTGTAAATTTTGATTTTAGAAATTATAATCTTTTGACTATGAACTACTCTGTCACACTTTGGACCGTAAAATTACACTTGCTTTGCTCTTACACTGCAAAATTTTTAGTGTAAGGTTACTCTGTAAGAGTGGCGGGACCATGTGGTGCATCCTGTTTCAAGGTGTAACTTTACAGCAGAAAGCTGTGTAAACTTACAGAAATTCTGTATAAACGTACACGAGTAACCTTGAATTCAATCGGCCATTATATCATAACTGTACCAAATCGGCAGTTTCATAAACATTAATTTTCAACGCTATGCGTAGAGGGAATTAAAATTTCTTAGAAGTATTCATCAGATCTAGAATGGCTATCGCCTTCGTTGTCATGAGACATCGTAGCAATATCTTCACTTTTTTAACATTTCTAAACATCAATTAAAATCGGAAACAAAAAATCAAAAGATTTAAATCAATATATAAAATGATGATATTCAAATAAAAATCCTACAAATTAAATTCACTTGCTCTTACTTGCTTATACTTAATTTTCGTTCACTCTGAACGGACTGAAATTTCTTTTAAATTGAAATAAAAAGTTTAAATTTTGATCTTACATCTTAATCTTAATTTTTTTTTTATAGATAACGCAATGATTTTTTTCTTTCATGGTTATACTGCATGGCAAATATTTTAAATAAAACAACATTTTTATAAAAAACATTTTTCAATAAAACAAATAGATTTGCAATCCGAAATTTCTGAAAAATCGATTCCACACAAAATTTATGCATAAAAAAACCGCCAAACACAGCATTTACCTCTAGATCTAGAATAAACTATTCAATAATATTGGATTTGATTTTTGGGTGCTTTCTAGTACGACGTAAATATAAACAACCAAACGAAAACAAAGGATTCAATTTATTTATTTAAATTTTTTTTTATACTTATGCATATAAACGACTATTATAATAGAACATAGCTTTGTTAGTTATTATACAGGGTGGTTATAAATTAACGCTCACTATTTGGAGTGGTCTGTAACTTAATTAATGAATAATCCAAATGTAAAAAACTTTGATACACTTACTAATCAAAAAGGGGGGAAAAGAATGGAATCATAAAAAACAATCTCGTCACTTGACCAGGGTTCTAAATTACGAGGCGTAATTGGATGTGTTGGTCGTAATTAGCCATAATTGGCTATGCCTCGTAATTTAGAACCTTGGTCAAGAGACGAGTTTCTTTTTTATGATTCCATTCTTTTCGAAAAAAAAAAAAAACTCGTCTCTTGACCAGGATTCTAAATTGCGAGGCGTAATTAGCTGTGTTGGCCGCAATTGGCCATAATTGATGACGCCTCGTAATTTAGAACCCTGGTCAAGGGACGAGTTTGTTTCTTATGATTATCTTTTTTAGGATTCTATCTTTTTTATGATTCCATTATTAATCCCCCTTCTTGATTAGTAAGTGTATCAATTTTTGATGCATTTGGATTATTCAATAAAGCTACAGACCACATAGCGAGCGTTATTTATAACCACCCTGTAGAATCAAAATCCACCAAAAAGTAAAACGCTTGTGTTCTACCTTTACTTCAATTACCTCTCGCTTAATTATGCAGAATCCAACTTTTAAAATTCAGTGAGTGGTAACCGAAGACGTCCTGCTTTTGCGAATCACCAACTACTTTAATGTCAGTAGTCTTCGGTATGTTCGGTATTTTTGTTGTACTGTAAATAAGAATTCGATATTTTTGAAGAGGGGTGCTATCTTGCCATGATGTGGTTATTGGACATTTAGATTAATTGGTAGGAAGGTTTTTTTTTTAAATTATAAGAGTTAATTTAAATTATACCTTACAAACTTAAGTTCTTTAATTTATTAATTTCTGACCATATATAAATGTCAATTAGATGAAATTTGGGAATATAATTAGAATCGAGGGAACCTGATCCAGCATTAAAAAAATCGAATAAAAATTTTAAATCTATATATATAATTAAATTATGATATTCAAAACCTTCAAATAAAAAACCCACATGCTCTTACGTGTTTATACTTAACTTTTGCTAGCGCTGAAATTTCTCTCAAATTAGAAAATGAAAAATTTAAATCCAAGACTTTTAAAAATGCACAATGCTATTCCTATGGAGAAAGAAAAAATTCAAAAATAGTAAAAAAATCGAAATCAAATGTTAGAAAACTAAGCATCAGGTGCCGGTCCACGGGCGCAATGGTTAGTGTACTAGCCTTTGGAGCTGCTGGGCTCGAATCCCGGTAAAGGTATGGATGTTTGTGTTTGTCAATAAATGTTGTTATTTGTCGATGTGTTTGTGGCGTCCTTCTTTGTGTGTCTCTTGTGACTGTCTCTTCTGGCGAGCGGGGTAATGGGCTATATAGTCTACGCCCTTCCCTTATAGAGGGCGCAATAAAAAAAGACCTCAGGTGCACAAGTAGATATTAAGGGGTCATAGGAGTCTTAAGAATGTGCAAAGAAGGTACTACAAAGTATAGTTTGATCTTTCATGTAATTTTTTAACTACTCAATATATAAGTATAATTTTTTATATGTAATTTTATAAGATTTATTTACTATAAAACAAATTTTAAAATTTATTAAACTTAGCCAAAACTAAAATAAATGATATTAAACATAAAGCTATTTTAACACATTGGGATTAGGCTTGCGCGGTAAATTTTGAGGTCAAAATTGAAAAAATGACCAAGAAAATTACATTATATTGTACAAATATGTACAAACAACGACTTATACCTAAATTCTCATCTCAATTTTAATTACAAATTATTTTTTAAAAAATTGAAAATCAAAATTTCAAAATTTTATTAATTTTTTTAGAAAAAGTTCTTAAAATAATTCCTAATTAGAATTGAGCTGAGAATTTAGGTTTTAAGTCTTTGTTTGTACATATTTGTACAGCTACGGAAATAAAAAAAGTACCACTAGTGATTATTTCTGCCGTTAGTCACCCCTATAGAATCGGACCTTTTTGAAATTGTAAACAATTAACATTCTGAGTTAATTGCATGACGCAAATTTTGCATAAGGGATCATCTTCATATTAAAAATGTTATTAACTTTAAAATTTCCAATAGTAACACCCCTTTTTGAGTCCATATTTCAAATCTATGACCTATGTTAATACGAAATGCCAAATTTTGTTAGTTTTTAAGCATTATTAGGGGAGTTAGAGACATGCAAAGTTTAGGTCCCATAATGTTAAATGAGTTGCACATAAAAAACTATCCCAATCTATAAATAATTAAGATAATGAAACGAATTTGTTACTGAAAAGAAATTATAATAACCCAAACAAAATGCATTCAATAGTGGGGTATTTAAAACAATTTTTATATTTTTTAATAATTATTATATTAATTTTTAAAAAAAATATGAATAGAAACCCCTCAATATTTTTACAGAAATGCATTTAAGACAAGAAGTTTAAGCGAAATCCCAAATTTTAAAATTTTTTATTCATAATTTGCTGAGTAAATCACAAAATACTTTTTAATTACCCTTAAGGGGACTGTGTATAACATTATGTGTAATTGATAAATAAAGACGGCCTTGCAAAAGGAAGAACTAGACTGCGCTTGTCATTTTAGAGATGATCCCCAAAAGGTCCACAAGTGATTCGATTGAATAACTCGTCAAATATTCATCCAAATGTAGCAAAAACTTAGATTTTCAAGAGTGCTTAACATTTCTAAGTTATTAAAATTGGGTGTTGCCATTGGAAATTTCAAAGTTCGTAACATATTTAATATGAAGACGGCCCCTTATGCAAATTTTGTGTCATGCAATTAACTCAGAACGTTAATTGTTCACAATCTCAAAAAGGTCCGATTCTATAGGGTGACTAATGGCTGAAATAATCACTAGTGGTACTTTTTTTATTTCCGCAGCTGTACAATATAAAGTCATTTTCTTGGTCATTTTTTCAATTTTGACCTCAAAATTTGCCGCGCAAGCCTAATCCTAATGTGCTCAAATAGCTTTATGTATAATATCATTTATTTTAGTTTTGGCTAATGTTTCATAAATTTTAAAATTTGTTTTATAATAAATAAATCTTGTAGAATTACATATAAAAAATTAAGACTTATATATTGAGTAATTAAAAAATTACATGAAAGATCAAACTATGCTTTGTAGTACCTTCTTTGCACACTTTTAATACTCCTATGACCCCTTAAAGGGAAACTGTATAAAAAATTTAGAATTTCTGAGGGCAGTTTAAGTAGGTTTTTCACGATCCACCAACAGACCCGCAAACTCTTTCTTTATTATTCTTGATGCACATGATATCTTTAAAACATTAGTAGGTGTGCTAATGTTTTGAATTATAGTTTTCACGTTAAGGTTGACGTAAAGTTATGTTTTTAGATTATAATGATGCAAAACGAAAACTCCTAAGGTGGTATACAGGGTGGTTATTACATAACGCTCGCTATTCGGAGTGGTCTGTAGCTTGAATGAATAATCCGAATGCAACAAAAATTAAGACATTTACTAATCAAGAAGGGGGAAAAGTAATGGAATCATAAAAAAATCTTCTAAATTCTAATTTAAAAAATTCTAACTTACTCTTTCAGGGTTCTAAATTACGTGGCGTAGCCAAATAGGACCAATTACGGCCAACACAGCCAATCACGCTTCGTAATTTAGAACCCTGGTCAGGAGACGAGTTTGTATGAAGACGAGTTTTGACGAGTTTTTTATTTAGATTTTATGATTCCATTATCCCCCCCCCCCTTCATGATTAGTAAGTGTTTCAATTTTTGTTGCATTCGGATTATTCATTCAAGCTACAGAACAGATCACACCGAATGGCGAGCGTTATTTTATAACCACAATGTATTACCCTTCAATTAAGAATCTTTTCTAAACCTTAATAAATATGTTCCCATAAAACCAAAGACACGTCAAATATTGTAATTCTTGCCTATCCCAAAATCTTCTCTGCAATTTTTCAAAGTAGACTCTTAGACAATCAACATGTTTTAGATAAGAAGTGACTGTGGCGAACTATATAAGCAGTTGTCATGTGAAAGAACATGTGAACTTCAATGTTTTTGCTAGATTATAATTTGATGTAACTTAATTGTCAATTGATTTATAAAAAAATTAAGTTTGTATAAAAATGGAATTTTTCAGAGGTAATACTTCCTTTTTTTCTTTACGATTTGTCTGTTAAAAACAGCTTTTGTGTTGAAATTACACAATTTTCGTATTGCTATATGTCCACAATACGACAATAAAAATGACAAAAAATATAATACAATAACAATAAAAAATGACGCACATGGAAATGTATATGCAATTTGGTCCATTTGAGGTAAGTGCGCGCGCATGCCTGATCAATTTGTTTAGGTATTTCCATGCGCGCGCAATTTCTTGTCATTTTTATTGTCGTAGTGTGGACATAGCATATAAAATAAACAGGTTGTCTTTGTTAATTAAACGGCACACCAGTTAAATTTTAGTTACTAGCACAACAGTTAATTTTTTTCTGTAAAAAATATTTTTTACAGTGTGGGTATTAATTATGTCTTCAGTTCAAACAAAATAAATAAATGTATTTAAGTGATAAGACTTTTACTGTCACTGAAACTATTTTATGTCAAAGAAATGCAAATTAATATATAAAGCCACAAAAATTTCAAATATCGTCGTGTCAAATATCTTGCTGACACAAATATTTGTGGGTCAATTCATTCTTCTTCTTCTATCGTTCTGTCAACCCAGCTTAGGTAATCTTGCACTTTGGTGTATCCAACTGGGAAGAAAATAGGTTCGAGTTAATTACACTGAATGTTATTGAACTAAGGTAAATGTTTTCAAAATCTGCATTTTATGATTGCATGCATGCATACATGCAGGCATGCGTACAAACATGCAGGCAAACATGCAGGCACACACGCATGCTCGTAAACACATGCACGCACACACACATACATTACATTACATACATTACATCACATTACAACACATTACATACATCACATTACATACATGTATTGCATTACATTACATAAATACATTTATTTTCATACCCAGCGTTGCACAGATGTACCCAAACAGCCATAATATAGCGACCGGTCTAACTTCGACGGTTGGTAAAAAAATTTGCCAAACTAAAAGAATCTTAATGTTTAAGTTTATCGAAGTAAACAAAATTTAAGACAAATGAAGACCCTTGGCCTTGCAAATGTATAAATGAAAAATTAAATTACACAAAAAAAAACGAATTTTAAAATGTTAGTTAACGTTCTTATACGAAACTGAAGGTGTTCATGGCGTTTACAATGTCTCGTTAATTGGTTAATTTGATGATTTGCCCTGTTGGCAAGTAATGAAATCTGACAAATCAGAAAAACATTCTACTTCAATAAGTTTGATGTTAGACTTTTGATTATCTCCTGTTTTCTCGTCGAATATGGGGTTAAGTTTATTAAAAAATGTCATAATAAAAATACACTGCTCAAAACAATTAAGGGAGCACTTTTTTAATTCCAACTTTAACTTCGCTCCCAACTTTTTAATTTTTATCCTATAAATCTGAAATTTGTTAAATAGGTTCATTATGCATTCGAAATGAAATAGTAAAAAACAGGAGAAAAAATATTAAGTTTTTAATACTTAAATTTGAAGGGGGGAAATGGAATAATAACTTTTTAATAAATTATAACAATAATTTTTTCAAAACTTTTTTTGTTAAAAATAGTTGAAATATATTTTTAAACATGTAAAAAATGCAAGCATGAAAAATTTAGGGTCAATTTATTTTCTAAAACTGTTTTAAAGTGAAATTTATTTTACCATATTTTTCATATTTTCATTAATATTAAAAAAATATATTAAATTCTTCAAAATACGTTATTCTTCCATATAATGATGTATCTAACGATACATAAGTTGCGAATTTAACTTAGTCAGAAAAAATCCCAAGCTGATGATTCCCAATGGATTCATTGGGAGCGAAAGGGTTTAAAACATGTGCTCCCCTACTTGTTTTGAGCAGTGTAGTGTTGTGTTTCATCTGCTGGTTGGTTGTTCTGCGCGCTATAGAGATGCATAATGGATGGAAATTTCAATTTTCTCTCGAAATATGTCTCCAACCTCGCTGTAATTGTTGCCAAAAACGTTTTAAACGAGAAAAGTGTTTGGTTTTGGCCTCATAATTGAGATTTTGGCTTTTAATTTTATTTGATTTCAGTTTCATAATTGGGATTTTGACTTATAGTAACATTATTTTACAAGATATATTTCGACCTGGGTTCACAAAGGGAACTATGATGACCGTTCAATTTGACATTGACGATGACGTTTGAGAGTGTGCCTGATATAACATGTTTTCCATGAATAAATGTGCACTGGATAAATTAATAAAAGAAGGAAAGATATTTTGGAGCTTTATTTTAATGATAGTAACAGAACGGAAACACTAACAGAGGTATTACCAATATAGCAAACTAAATGATACATATACTTGAATACAGTTTGATTCAAATTATTTAAGAATTTGCGAAGAATGAGAGTTCATATGCTGAGAGATTGTTATATTTAAAACAAATCTAATTGGAAGTTAGTTTGCCCCTCAAATTTTGGTTTAAGGTTCAGCACGAAACATTGATTTTATGTTTAAATAACAAAAATAACTTAGAATTATCGAGAAGGAAGTATGACTGAAACCTATGTAAATATTATTTTCTTGAAAAAAAAGTTATGTATTTATTTCAACCTTTAACTGTCTAAAATTAATGTATACTTTAGTTTTAAGCAAAATACATACCAGGAGTTGCACCCTTGGCATTGCACATAATTCCAAATGAAACAATACCAACTGCATACCATTTTTCATTATCTTGGTACATCAAAGGGCTGCCCTGATCACCCTAGACAATAAAAAAAAACATTAAAAAAAATATTTAGATATTTCAAACAGTTCTAGTGGTATAGTTTTCATCTTTGGTTCTTCTGGAATTACAATTGAAGAGTACACGAGAAAATACGATTGATTTTTCAGAGAAGTTTCCTTAGCAGGCCACTTTGGCGATGATAGCGAGTGATCGCCTAAACTTGTGTAAGGAAACCAGTTCCTACCATAGATATCATAGTTAAAGTAATATAGTGGCAGATCACGTGATCTCAAATGCTAACGACGGGACGCGCAAGGAGCTCCCAGAAGAGCCTCAATGAAGTCAGTGTTGTAGGTCATGTGATAAGCCACTGTAGTACTTTAACTACTATCTCTGTGGTTCCTAGCTACCAAGTTCAGGCGATTGGCGATCCGGACGCTCGGACCAAGCGAAGAAGAAAGAGAGAAACCGGTTTTATGTGGCCAAGCAGGCAATTGCGGGTGTCCGCCTAATAAATCAATCGCTTCTTCCCATGTACTCTTCAATTGTTTTGCACAATACAATATTTTCTTATCTTACTCAACTGAATGCTGTGTACAAACCGTTATTTTCGACCTTTCTCTTCAAACCTTTCACTTTTTTTGCCTGCTTTCTTGGATCCAACAAAAAACTTCCCGACCTTACACTTTTTTTCCATCATCAGAAACGATTCATATTTTAAATGGCCAATAAGTTCGATTAATTTAAATTAGATGTAATTATAGTGTATTATAATGATAAATCATTTGCATACTTTGAATTTCAATTGCTTTCTCCTCCAACAAATTTCTAAAAATCCAAGTTTCATTTTTTATTTCTTCGACCTTATAATTTTTTCTAGGGCCTTACCTGCTTTCGTGAGTAAATTTACGCATTCGGTTTTTAGAGTGAGAGTTTGTGCCATTTTACCATCATTTGCAGTCATTTTATAGGAAAATTAAAAAAAAAATCAGTTTATATTTAGTTGTTAAGTAATTTCTTGCTTATTAAATTTAAGATTTAGTGAAAGGTCAAGATTTACATATTAATGACATATTTTTATGTTAATTGTGGGGTTAAAACTTTTCTAAATGAAACATATTAAACTAAGACTTACCATAAGAATAATTAATATTAATTGTATGATCAGAGTCGGGGCTATATTTCCAATGTAGTATGTAAGTGTAACTCAAATACAAAGTTTCAAAAACTTTCGTCAATATTTTTTTTTCGATCTTTTTCGCGTCAAATGGTTCGTTTTCGGAGCATTCACTTATAAATGGTTTTTGAATTATTTATTAATTTTAAAAATTCATTGGTATGTACATTTCTTTTTGTCAAAACACTTGACAAAAAATTTATCTCCTTCCCTACAAATGAAGAGTACAAGGGAAAAACCGATTGATTTTTTAGAGAAGTTTCCTTAGCAGACACTTTGGCGATGATAGCGAGTGATCGCCTAAACTGGTGTAAGGAAACCAGTTCCTACCACATAGATCATAATTAAAGTAGTAGAATGGCAGATCACGTGACCTCCAATGGTAACGACGGTACTCGCAAGCCCCAACGAGGCCAGTGTTGTAGGCCACGTGATCTGCCACTCTAATACTTTAACTACTATCTTTGTGGTTCCTAGCTACCAAGATTCAGGTGATTGACGATCCCGATGCTTGGACCAGCGAAGAAGAAAGAGAGAAACCAGTTTTCTGCCGCCAATGTCCGCCAAGCAGACAATTGCAGGCGTCCGCCAATAAATCAATTGGTTCTTCCCCTCACTATTAATAACACTTTCATTTTTGACGATTCATGAATCTTCAAGCCTCATTTCGTTAATTTTGGGGATTGTTTCGTCAAACTGTCACGTGACTTTTGAGTAAACGCGAATCCTCACTTTTACGATCGTGATTTGACGATTATGTATCTTGATTTTGAGGGAACTGAATCTCATTGGTTGTACTCATATGCTCAAAAATGACGAAATATTTCTTTAGCTTAGACGACATTCAAATCCTCATAAAAATGACGATTCAAATTTCCTCACTTTGAGGAAACGAAAACTTGGAGCATTTGCCAGCAATGGAATCGTCAAAATTAAGGAAAATTTCGTCGTTTTTTGAGCATTCATTTTTAAGAGTGCTGAACTCCTCAATTATTTAAAATAAAAAATGTGTGATTTTCATACCATACAAAAATAATTTTTTCGTCCCGGTTTCATAAAACCGGCACACATATATCCAGTATAAGGCAGCTTAATATTCTCCTGCTTTTCTCTAAGAACCTCTCTGCACTTCTCATTAGTGATGACAGGGCCAGCATTCATCTGCTTAAGGATGTCGGTGTTTTCTTTTTTACCTAAAAATGCATAAATCACATAAAATTAACAGTTAGTCCAAGATGTTTTGACTTGTTCATTTTACGTTTTCATGTGAATTATTAACCCTCTAATGCATACTGTTACCGTTTGGTAACAAGTAACATAATCCACTTTATTCTATTAAATTAGAGCTCCTACTAGACAAATCTGTGTTTTTTTTTCATCTAAGGCATTTCATTTTAAAGTTTTAGTTACTAATAATCCTCATAGATGACAGTAGTAAAAGTGTATTCAAAATTAAAGAGCGAGGTTATTAACTTTTGTGAAATTACGTTTTTGGCAGTATTCAAAGAATAATAATATAAGTACTAAATACTAATAAATTGTTTTGAAAAATTAATCTTAGTTAAAAAGGGTTATTTTGAAATATTTTTAGAAGTTTTCTAGTCATTATTATCAAAATTGGAATTTTGCAGTTGGTTTTTGTCATATGGAAAAAATTATAAAAATTTAAATTCTAATGCTGTTAATTTTTTTTTAGTATTTTTCCCATAATGAGTGAGTAATAAAAATACATA
This sequence comes from Hylyphantes graminicola, assembly GCA_023701765.1. Lineage (NCBI taxonomy): Eukaryota > Metazoa > Arthropoda > Arachnida > Araneae > Linyphiidae > Hylyphantes > Hylyphantes graminicola. Next base: position 51,091,634 of record CM043119.1, read on the forward strand.
TATATTTTTTTGGGATGAAAATAAAAAATCTTGCATTAGAGGGTTAACAAAAGAAAGTATATCTTCTCCATAGCATATTTCTATTTACCCAACTTAGGTTGTCAAGGAGTGTAGGAAAATCTCACCAAAGGGCTTGGTGGTTGCCCAAGCAGCCAAAGCCGTTTCTTTGCCCGTTATATTTCTGAACTTCCTGCTCCAGGGCAGACATATGAAGTCCGCACCGGGGTTGTCGACTGCTGTGTCCAAGATGACTATGGCGATGTCGTCATAGATCTCGCCAGTGCGGAAACCCGGGTGGGCACTTATGCTTTTGATCGAGTATTCTTCACCTTTGGTGCGGTCGACGTTGCCAATGCTGACTGAGTATTTGCTTGGTCTGAAAATAAATACATAAGTGAAGAAATACCAATGCTATCAGATAAATAAGATATAGTGAAAATTGAGATTGAGATCAAGGTTAGATATAATTTTTTTAAACAACTGTTACGGTTGAGGTAGGAGTAGATACATACATATTCCTGCTTGTGTGCTTGATCAGAGACTAGCTTTATAAGCCTTCGTCAAGGAAAACAGCAACAACTGCTACACATACCCCAAAACATAATCCCATTCACAATGATAGAAGTATTTACATATTTTGAAATCAAAGTATTAATAGCTACTACCCAAAGCAAAAACATTACCTAATTCAAAATTACAGAAATCATTTGTAGTAACATATTTTGTCTTTCTAATGAATGCTCTTTTGCTCTCCCCTAGCTAAACCATAGCATATGTTCTCTTCCCGTTTACCAGGGGAGGAGAAAGAGGTCAAAGAAGAAATGTTATAAACTGTTATTTTTAGGTGTAGTTCATGTTAATTTGGAAGCGTATACGATATTTTTTTCGCCACACGAAGTCTAACCTGGACCTACTATTTAAAACCAAATGGCGTTACAGATATCCAGAATCATAATAAGAGATAAATTATCTTTACATTGTTCAGCATGCTTCTAGGATAGCATTGCTTTTACAGGCTATTTGGGAAATTACAAAAAAAAAATGAAAATTGGCAACCAAAATCTTTCACAGCAGAAATAAAGAGTAGCTATAATTGACAATTGTTTTAATATATATTTTTAATTTTTTAATGAAGCGAAAAATTCTCCCATTAGTGTTTCTTTAATTATTAATTTTTTCCAAACATTTTCTTCCTGCCTCTAATTAAAAATCATAAATTGCTGAAGCGTGTTATGGAGACAGTTTATTATTACTGAGAGCTTTTAGTCACTAAATAGCCGTTTAGAATTCAGCATCACAGAATTCGTCACGTCAGTTTAACCTTAGGTCAATCAGATATGAAGAAAACACGGGAAAAACCGCTTGATTTCGTAGAAGGCTTTCCTCACCAGGCCTCTTTAGCGAGGATAGCGAGTAATCGCCTTAGCTGTTGTAAGGAAACCAGTTTCTGACTTTCTTGTGCTTCTTCTCTCACTGCAACCCTGAAATTCAGTTTCACGTTTTATTCAAAAGACTGTGTTCGTTCACCATCATGTTAAGTTTAAAAAATAAAGTACGATTGATTGAAAATCACGCAATTTTATGAAACAATTAAGATAAATTTTAAGAGATTCGTAAATTAATTGAAAAGTTCTAAACCACGACTTTTCTATCTACCGAGATACACGCGATGTACGATTCCTACGCACGCTTAGACCAAACGAAGAAGAAAGAGAGAAACCGGTTTCCTGTCGCCAATGTCCGCCAAGCAGATACAGTTAGGGAAACACTCTTAATAAATCAAGCGGTTCTTCCCGTGTACTCTTCATATGATATTTGATGCTGTCGGTCTGAACCAGTTAAAAACAAATAACTGGTTAAAGCCGGCTCTCCGGTTTCTTTGGTTTCAATACTGAAAACAATTTTTGTAAAATGTACCAGTATTTCAAAGAACCGGTTCTTACTTAAGCTCTTAACGCCTTGCCGGCGAATAAGGCATCCAGCATCCCCGTTTTTAGTGACGATTTAACCGAGTTATGGTAAAAAATACCCGGTTAAACCGAAAGAAGTATACCTTTATTTTATTATCTTTAAGAAAGCATTTCGTAGTTAGTTACTGGACAGGCGATTTAGGATCCAATCAACGGCTTAGGTAAAAAGTAGTAGCTTTGATAATTAAATAACTTACTCAGTTTTATCACCAAAACATGATGCCGATGTCAATATATGCCTTCTTTCGAAGAGGAAACCATTGCATAGCATTCCAGATCCTTCTTTGTTTTTCACAGATATGTGAACCTGCATAGAATTTTTGAATAAATAATTCGCTAAGTATTATTCTATTTTACACATAACTCAAAGAAGATTAAAAAAAAAACGTTTTACAGACATCAACGATTAAGCATATTAGAAAGGATTTAGAGATTTAATTTTTATTTAAAATTCATTTTAGATCTTTTAAGTTAAGTGTAAATTAAATATTTTAAATAAAATTACCATCCATGGCCAGGCACCTTGCTTCGCCTCTTCAATTTCGCCCAGATCCTTTAACTTCATAAAAGATTTTCCGCATTCTAATTCTAAGTACAATCAGAAAGATACACAATTAATCTACCACAATAGTGTCACAATAATTGTTGAAACTGAATATAAATTTTGAATGTTTTAATCTCTATTTATATAACTTGTTAGAGAACTAGTTACAAATTTAGATTGTAGTTAGAGGCACTCTACGGTAAAGGATTTAGCTATAAAACTCACATTTCACATTCTCCAGGGGATAATACTATATACATAAAAAGCAACTTCTGTTTGTTTGTATAGGACGCGAACCACGCAACAGATCGTCCCGAAGTTTGGCACAAAAATTCATCTCATCTCCGGAACAAACGTAGGCTAATAATTTTTCGAATCAGACCATTCCTTCCATCGTTTTCGAACCTTTTAAGGGAAATTTTAAGGGGAAAAATACACCACTTTCGCTCAAATCCAATCATCTTTTCCCTTTCGTGGTGCCATTCAGCAGAAAAAATTAAATAAAACTTTTAACGAAAATAATTTAAATTGAACATGTTTACTTTGTTGCTAAATTCATAATTTCAAAAATAATTGTTACGTTTCAAGTGACGTAATGAAACCAGTGTACTTTCTAGGATTTATTGTGTTTATTTAATTTGAATTATGATTTTTTTAATGCATTTTTAAGATAATACTGAACTATGTTGGCTTTTGAGGACCATCGCACTGGAGCTGCATATTAGGGTTTTTATGTCTTCCATTTTTCGCCAAATACTTTGCCAAACTCGCCAAGTTATTACAAAAAAAGTACCAAATGAGCAAAAAAAAATTTATTAGCTGAATGTGCGAAGGTCATCGCATGAGAGCTGAATGGGTGTGTTGGTAGCTTTATCTTTTCCTCGCCAAATTCGCAAAAAAGGGCCAAATGAGCTTAAAAAAATTATGATTTTTATGTATTTAAATTTTTTATTAAATTACGACGACTTTATCGGTGAATTTTAAAGCGTTTAAAAAATTTTGAATTTTTAAGGTAATATAAGTAGCAGGATTCTGTACTTCATAACGAACGGTAACAGCAACATAAGCTTATTTTTCTATAACGGATTAAGGGATAGATGAATTGAACTGAACTATATAAAAGAATGCATTTCGTTTGCTGTTTGCTGGAGTAGCTTAATTTTAATTCTTTATGATTATTTTTTACTTAAATATGTATTCTTTTTAAATTGAGCTTCTTATCAAAGGTATTTTTGAGAGAGAAATTAATATTAATCATTACTATATCCAAGATGGGTAATTAAATGGAAAAAAAATTACTGGGTAATCTTCATATCTTATGTAACTCAAATGGAAGAAAAAATAGTTAAATTGACTGTTAAATTATTTTTTTACCTCTACCCGTGCAACGTCGGGTATAACAGCTAGTACTACTATATTATAGCGTCTGGACGTTCACTGACAACTTTTGATTATTGTAAATTCAATTGAACAAAGTCGCCTATGAACGGGCTGGGCCAGGTTATACTTAGGAGAGTTTTACAACTACACACACACCCTTCTGGTGAACTGGGTAACATATAAGTATGTCTGTAGCTGAAAATTTGATGCAAAAATTCATTTACCTCTAATGGTATAATTTAAAAGTTTCATACATCAATTATACCGGGTGGTTATAAAATAACGCTCACTATTCGGAGAGGTCTGTAGCTTTAATGAATAATCCGAATGCAAAAAAACATCGGGACACTTACTAGTCAAGAAGGGGGGAAAAGAATGGAATCATAAAAAAAAACTCGTCTCTTGACAAGGGTTCTAGATTACGAGGCGTAATTGGATGTGTTGGCCGTAATTAGCCATGATTGGCTACGCCTTGTAATTTAGAACCACGGTCCAGAGACGAGTTGGTCTTTAATGATTATTCTTTTTATATTTTTTATGATTAAATTTTTTTAACGATTCCATTTTCCCCCCTTCTCGATTAGTAAGCTTCTCAATGTTTGATGCATTTGGATTAAACATTCAAATTACAGACCACTCCGAATAGCGAGCGTTATTTTATAACCACCTTGGTGGTGTGTTCATCGAAAAAAAAACATAGTAAGCTTACACTACAAAATAGGTGAAATCTTATACAATAAGATTATGTAGAAAAAGTAATGATCTTACCACCCTTCGATTACAACAATGTTGCTTTACGCACTACTAAACAATTGTGAGCCATGGCTGCACACTATGGCACACTATGTGCACCATATGTGCTTTATGGCACACTATGTGCTTTACGTTATAACCAATCACTATTATATAAATAATTATTATGATATATAATTTCGTTTATTCGATAAACGTGCGTTGCTTGCAATAAAACAGTACATATAAAATTAGTCGAATGTGTTGGCTCTAAAACACAGTAGTGCCTAGTTAACTCAGATGTTGGCCTAATCATCTCGACGAAGGATAAAAATTACGAGAGACTAATTAAGAGTTCTATAGTAGGGTAGAGGAATGACTCGTACTGAGCTGCCATCTCACTGCGGAGCCCGAATAGAGATTGCAAAAGTGCTAGTTAATTTATAATTTTGATACTGAGAAAGGAAGTTCACCCAGGGCAAAGGCGGGAATCGTGTTCGCACCCGTTACAGCGCGTGGACTCTCCGTGTTGGTCCATGGTGCTGTTGCCAGTTTCTGTTCCTACCCAACAATAGAAGTCTTAGACCCTCTGTTCTAAGAGCGTTACCACGTCTTTCTTTAGGATTGACTAGGCGCGTTTACTCGAGCCATCGAATCCATGGATTGAAGAGCAAACTCAGCAATTTTTCCCTCTTGGGGATTTTCGCCCAGACAGAACCGGAATTTCATTGTTCATTGGGGGGTTTCGTAAACCCTCCAATGAAGGAGGGTTCGATGTTTCATACCAATGATTCGGCCACAGACTGTCATTTGAGTTAGAAATCCTGCTCGACCTCTTTTGCATTCCATGGATTCGAGGGCTCATGTAAACGCGCCTACTGAGAGCTGTCATCAATAGTCTATTGAAGCTTTAGCGCAGCGTTAATACAAACAACCCAAACGAAAACGTACATTTTATTTCATGTAGCATTTATGAAATTAAAAACCACTTTTCGAGATTATGCAAATCATCTGTGAAATACTACGCAGAAATATGTAGGACGGCCAATAACAACAAGTTAAGGGACTTCCTAGAAGTTACTGAGTAGTTATAAAAGGAGACGCGTTTATCTGACACCTAAAAGTCTTAGTACTAGTAGCTGTGATGTTTGGGGGATTTTTCTATTTGTTCACGATTAATCCTATTGAAATTATTTTCGTTAGTTATGCAGGTAATTCGCCATTTTGTGCTCTTAAGCTCTAGTGTATTTAATCTTCGAATAAGTCAAAACAAATAATTATTGGTACTTTAAAGGTTATAGTTATGGAACTAATTTTTAAACCATTTAATTTAGAGTGTTACTGTCTATTTTCTATTTTAACTGGAAAGTAAATAAGGGATCTAGACTTTCTTGCAAATTCATGCAAATTAACTTAAAGTTAAAGCTTCAGTTTTCTTATTTTTGTATAACCTTCTGTTTGAAACTTCTAGTATATTGAAGTAAAATATTGAATGCTTAGGAAAGTGTTTTTTCCATATTCTTAAAGTTTCTACTTTCAGATATGCTGCCACAACTTCAACTCTTCTAGCTGCATTGCGATTATTCTTCATTCGACTTCTCGGAGCAGTGCACGAATGTTGGATTTTGTCAAAGGCGTTTAAATTGTGAATGTCGGCTTTAAAAAAATTAGTAAGTTTTTTAATTCTAGACATATTACACGTTACACATATGCCTAGTCTTAAACAGATCTGTCGAGTGGAACTATTTTCGACTAAAGTTAACTAATATAACTCGGTAATTTTAGACTGGCTTTAAAAGGGAAACCAAAGCTTAATTGACTTGAAAGTCTTGACGAACTGTTTTGGCAATTCTAAGTTCTCGAGTCTAACCAGATTCAATTAAGGGTTCTAAACTGAATAGCTAATCGTTGCTAATATAATTTGTTAAGACTGAACCTACAGTAAATTGTTATGTTTGATTTGTTTTGCAGATAATTCTAACTTCCACCTCGTCAGCCGCCTATGTGCAACTTGAATCTGCCGCTTCGTGATGCGGCAGTACAATTTTCCTTCACGGGAGTGAGCATCAGCGATAGCTTCTTCAATTCTGCCTCTTTCGTCGGCGAGCTTCGGTAAGTCTGCAACGTCACATTAACTTTTGGTGCTGTTTGTATAATATTGTCACTTAAGTTCCCACATGTGCTATATAATTGTTGTGAAAGGAACAGATTTACTGTGAGGTATCCCTTGGTGCGATTTTTTTTGGCTTTGGCGATACATTTTTTATGGCAACCGTCTGACTTCGACTGATGATTCGAATTCTTTGACTTCGCAACGATGACGCTTTTCGAACAGCCGGTGTTTAAGGGGTCTAAGGAGTCTTAAAAATGTGCAAAGAAGATACTACAAAGCATAGTCTGATCTTTCATGTCATTTTTTAACTACTCAATGTATAAGTATAATTTTTTTATATGTAATTCTACAAGATTTATTTAATATAAAACAAATTTTAAAATTTATGAAACTTTAGCAAAAACTAAAATAAATGATATTAAACATGAAGGTACTTGAACACGCTGTGATTAGGCTTGCGCGGCAAATTGTGAGGTCAAAATTGAAAAAATGAATAAAAAAATGACTTTATATTGTACAAATATGTACAAACAAAGACTTATACCTAAATTCTCAGCTCAATTTTAATTAGAAATTATTTAAAAAAATTTAAAATCAAAATTTTTAAATTTTTATTTTTTTAGAAAAAAGTTCTTAAAATAATTTCTAATTAAAATTGAGCTGAAAATTTAGGTATAAGTCCTAGTTTGTACATATTTGTACAATATAAAATCATTTTCTTGGTCATGTGTTCAATTTTGATCTCACAATTTGCCGCGCAAGCCTAATCACAGTGTGCTCAAGTACCTTCATGTTTAATATCATTTATTTTAGTTTTGGCTAAAGTTTCATAAATTTTAAAACTTGTTTTATAATAAATAAATCTTGTAGAATTACATATAAAAAAATTATACTCATTTATTGAGTAGTTAAAAAATTACAAGAGAGATCAAACTATGCTATGTAGCATCTTCTTTGCACATTTTTAAGACTCCTGTGACCCCTTAATGAACAAGCGTTTTTCGGTTCTAACTCGTGTAGCTCTAATGCGACGATAATTCAAACCTATCCTATAGTTTCGTTTGAGTTCTCAGCCTACTTTTGGCTCGATTTTGGAAAGTTCGCCAATTGTTACCGTTCAGTAAATAACTATCATTTTGCAAAGTAAGATATCACATGTGGGAACTAAAGTGACGATATGCTTATGGTTGTCGTATTTACTGATCACGACTTCGGTGTGTAGACACGGCCTCTTTAACTCTGGAAAAACTAGTTTATGAGGGTTGAAGTTATTCTAATAAGTTCTTGCGTTAATTTTTCAGTTATGAGTTAATGTAATTATCTAAGGGCATTACTGTAGCCTTGAATCGCCTTAAGATAAAGGAACTAATATCTTGATGAAGTTTTAGCAAGTACATATGCATTTTAAGATTCATGGCAACTCAAGTCTAGTATTGATAAAATTTAACTCGTTAATTAAAAAAAAATTAAACCATGTTAATAGGTATTGCTAGTTGTATAATTTAACTTTTTTACAGGTTTTAACATCAACAGATTGTTTAGCGGCAATTTCAATTCTACAAATTCCCGGTCTGCAGTTCTATTTAAGGTGTGTATTACTACTGTATAACCCAATTTTAAAATTGTCAAGATTAATCGTTTAGAATGTCAAATAACTAACGGCGATTGTACGCTTGGCCTATTGACAACACCTTTTACTAAGTTTAATTTTACCCACGCCATTAACAAATAGGACAAAAGCGGATCGAATGACCAAATTAAGTTTAAAGATCAACCACGTTTTGAAATAGGCATAAGTATATCGGTTCCAAAATCATTGGCTTGTTATATATCCATAAGAGGTGCTTACTTGTTAAAATAGTAATAGTTGAGTGTAGTAATAGTTTTGACTAAATGCAGTTTAATTTCATTTTAGCAATAATTAATAGCCAAGACACCACTACTTTCAAGTTCCAGTACTATTCTAGTCTTCGACTATCTAACGGTGAACAAACTCGTGAATCTTGTCTGACGGAGTCGGACAATAAAGAGCATAAGCAACAATTCCAGCAGTGATGACAAAGATTAAAAGTCATCTTTAACGTAGGTAAGTCTCTTAGTCATTATTTTTTCCATTTTAAAATATTGCTAGTAAAACGACTCGTGCTATATTTGGGCATTTTTGTTTAGGGGTTATCAAAAATATCCTGGTAGCTTCGACAGCGTGTCAAAGACGCGATTCAAGAAATAGTTCATCAAACAAGTCTTCAGCAGTGTCGCTTCATAGTTCCTTAAATGCGCGAGATTTTTTAATGTAATGGTATGAACAGAAACGTTTTCACAGGTTTTTAAATAACCAAGTGCTTCGTTGTTTCAGCCAAGTAATTAAGTACAATATTTTCATGAAATTGAGAAGATATCGCAAATTCATAGAAATATGCCCCAAAAGTTGTGCTACTTCGGACGTGACCTCAATTTAATGTATTTAGGACAGTTTCCAAAAGCAATTGAGTAGCTTTAATACGTTATTTCAACCTAAAATTGAACCAATAGCCCTCGTGTAGCTGCAGCGCAACAATAACTCAAACCTAACAATTTAACAGATACCGTATTCTGTTGCAAGCCGATTAATACCCCTATTTAAAAAACTCTCGAAAATGGTCCATGGTTATTAAAGTTTAGTGAAATCAAAGGGGATGGATGCAAAACTCTTTCAATGTATTTGGCCGTTCAGTAGCGACTTGGAGCAATCTGGTTAACCAACTACCAGACCCTCCAACATATTGTGAAAGTCTTCCAGGGAAATCAAAACGCTCTTATGCCAAAAATTAACTTTTCTTGAAGACCCAAAACCTGTTTTTAATAACTCGTACAATCTTGAAAATAATTCCTGATATTTAGATTATAAAATAACTAGAGTGAGCGACGTCCTATTTAGCCCATATTTTTTTGTTCTCCTCTCCATAAGACGCTAGATTTCGGTTAATTAAAATAACCCCTTTTGAAAATTCCATGTTTTGGCGCAATTTAATGAATTTAAACTGGGTAGTTTAGGCTAAAATATGTTGAGAAACTCCCATACGGATGCTTGTTAATTAGACTCGCCGCTTTGAATGTAGGCGATGTAATGTATTGGCTTACAACTTAAGTTTTCATAAAGCTGCTTCACCTTGCAAGTAAAAGTGAAATTCAGCTTAAACAATTGGAGTAACTTGTTCATCCGGTTGTCATAAGCACGCGAGAGCAAAATGTTAAATATTTATCTTGTAAAATTTACGGTGTGCGTCCGATCGTAATAAAAAGTACGCGAGAATGTAGCAACAAGATCTTGACGTCATCGTTAATCAAGATTCCAAGTTTGCAAAATTAGTTATTAGATTCATGACTAGTCTTTTAAAACCGTTGATTTAAAGAATGGGTTGTCGACAAAGTTTGGATAAGTACATAATTACCTAATTAATCTTCGTATAGTGAACCAACAGTAGCTCTTTTGAATGAACAAATTTAACTTTTGAATATTTGCCCAGATGTAATTGGGACAAGATCGTTGTGAACTGCATATTTGTAATCGTTACGTTTATATTTAACTCTAGATTCAATTCAGCAAACCCTCAATGCACTCTATTTATTTCAAATTCAATTTCTAATTGACATTAAGGAGAAACTACTTAATCAATTTTTGGTGTCATTTATACGATGCCAGGTTTTCTCGTCTGGATCTCTGTAGAACTTGGTGTAATGCCTAATCTCTATCCTACAAAATCTTTTAAATCTACTTCAATCGCACGGTGTTGCAGATTAACGCTTTTGGAAATGACCTTTTTTTTCTGTAAAAGGATACTTAATTTAAAATAACAACTTTATTCTCTTTCTATATATTAGAAAAGTACTGGACGGTGTTAAAGTACATAGTATAATGTTAAAGCCAATGGAATTTTTTTTTATGATAACCATAAAGATTATGTATAAAGTGTTTGTCATTAGTTCTCAATTTTTGCGACGTTTTTTCAGCACTATTAGAACTCGATGGAAGGAAGTATGGTGACTATTTGAAAATATTTTCGTTATTTTGAGCCTGGTAACACGACAGGGTAGTAAAGTACCGAGCTCGAATTCAAATTCCTTTTGAAGTTTGCAGTATAACATCTAAAATGGTTCTGTGGCAAGTCAATTCAACGCTAGTAACCCAAAGTGTCCCCCTAGTATGATCAAATAGTCTCCTTGTACCCTTGATTTTAGTTTGACGTTACGACGCCTTCGTCAAGCACTAGTGCGACGTCATTCAAGTAGACCCCCTAAAATATTTTAACCAGGTGTATTGAACAAGAGTTTTAAAGATAATGGTTATTCGTTTTTAATGACAGACTATTCAATTAAAAATGACCAATTCTAAATTTTTGATTCGGATACCAGATAATTTGATTCAAAGCATGACTTGATACCTTAAATGCAGATGCTTTCAAAACGGACTCTACATCCTATTTGCGGCTCTAGTGCGGTATCGTTTCAATCCAAATCCTACAAGCGAATAATATAATAAACCTACATTAATTTTGTTTACTTTCATACCTAGCATCGTAATGAAATTCAATTAACCTGGCAAAATTCGTGAAAATAAAGATTCGTATTGACAAATAACCCCTAAGGCTAAATGTATAACCAATTAAGACGAGCAAAATCCTAAATGTATATTCTTAGCCGAAACGTGCTTTTCATACAAATAAATGCTAAAGTGTTCCAAAGTTTTTAAAAATTATTTGTAATGGTTACCGAGACACGCCTTAAGTTCTAAAAATACATTTCTTTGTGCTATGACTGCAAAAAAGGCTGTATCGCTTATTTGTAGTTAACAGTATACTTTAACATTGTTTAATGCAAAATGCCTCTAAAATTAACTAAAAGAACTTCTCAAAGTTAGAAGTTTTAACTTTTGTAAACTTCAATATATTGTATTGACACTTGAACTTTATTTTTATAAATGACTGATACCTGTAATCAAACGCTAAAAGATGATATTTGGATCTTCTATCGGATCGGGTCAGTTTCGGAATTGGTTAACATGTTCATTGTTTCTGGGGAGGTTTCAAAAATGTCCCCAAATGGGGACGCCAGGTCGCAAGAGGATAAGCGTTATTTTGTAACGTGCCTTTGAAAGATATTCTCCATTTTTGTTCAAAATTAATAGTATGATTATCAGCGTAAAGCGGACGTATTGGAAAATTAATCTGTGCATTTGTACGACTTGTACTGTAGGCTTACTGAAGCTCAACTCTGCCATAAGCAACTTAAGATCGCAAATCATTAATACCCCAACTATTCCAGAAACTACATTAATGAAAAATTTCATTTTACTCTTCAAATTGAATGTTCACGTTCACTCCTGATTAAGCAGGGCATTTAATGTACTTAAGCATGTAAACTATGGTATACTAGTCTAACGTTGAGCATGGTACTTGGTCAACACTAATATGAAACTAAAAGGTTATTTAAACTAGTGGGATTTTTTTAAACTAATGTCTAAACAAAAGGACTTATTTCCACTTCGAAGGCTTCGGTAGATGGAATGCACCCCATTAATGTAAATTTTAATGATCCGCCTAAAATTTAACATTAAATATTTTGGTTTGCAGCTGAATCGAGTGTTTTAGGTCTTTATTTTTTTTTCTTTGCCGCGGCAAGTAGCTTTCGCGTTCAAAGCCAATACAGTCTTTGCTAAACGCTCGAGGAAGCCGCAATCTAAAATAGTCCTGCTATTGAAAAGTCTCGAAACATATTAAAATACTAGTGGGCAGTCTACAGCTCTTGCAGCCGAATTTTTTTTTAATTTCTACATTCCTCTTTCTGTAAATATAAAATAACGCATCATTTAAAAAACTTATTAGGACTAATTCAAACACATCCGAAGATGTGTATCGATTACTGTTCAGTTTCAAAAGCTACGTTTAATAAGATTTCTATAAGTTTTTTTCAATGACCGTTTACCAAAATTAATGGGCAAGTAATCAAACTAGGTAGCTTTAAGTATAAATTAAATTTTTTAATTTGGTGTTTATAACAAAAGTTAATATAAATGTAGGGTGTAGGAAAAAAAATACTTTAAAACTTGATTGGAATAAACTAAGCAAGCAAATTTTAATATTGCCTCCACAATAGAGTTGGCTAAACATCGTGCTTAACGTTAGACTGGTTTATCATAGTGTACACGCTCTAGTACGATAAATGTCGTTTTTAGTGTAAGCTTAAGGGTTTTTGTTCTATTCAAATTATCTTTTGTACACAAATGTTGTAATCTAAAATGGACTTTAATGCTCTATAAACGAATTGGGATCTTGCATTGGGTATTTAGGAGTAAGGTCTTGCAAAATGTATACTTCTCAAAAGTTTAAAACAAACTAAACCCTCTATCTTGTTTCCAATGAGTTTACGACTTTTTAAAAGCTTTATATTTTAAACTTCAAGTTATTAACTTGGTTGCGAACTCTAATCTGCTGAAATTGCTACACTAAACTAGTTTTTAGCCATGTTTATTCAGCCTAGTGATTCAAAATACAGAGTTCAATATGTTGAGATTGCGGAAGTGGCTTAATTTGCTCCAACTCGTATTCCTAATAAACATAATTTTGGAACAATTTAGAACTTTAAAACAAAAGCGTTTGTTAGCCTGCAATTGGAATAATTTTCGCTCGATTTAATTTTATCCTCTTGCGACCTGGCGTCCCCATTTGGGGACATTTTTTAAAACCTCTCTACAAGCAATTAACACGTTGGTTCCGAAACTGACCTGGTCCGATAGAAGATCCAAATATTTCAGCCTTTGATTACAGGTATCTGTCGCTTATTTCCATCAAATAAAGTTGAACGAGGGTCAATACGATATTAGAGTTCTGAAATTATTTTAAACTGCTTTTCAAAAAGTTCTCTTGGTTGTTAATTTTAAAGGCATTTTGCATTAAAAACAATGTTAAAATAAACTTAACTGCAAATAAGTGATACGGCTTTTTGTTGGATTTATAGCACAAAAAAATGACACGCCTTAAGCTCTAAAAACACCCATGTAACTAAACATAAGATTCTAAAGTCTTTGCAAAACATACTTTTAGCATATATTTGCATGAAAAGTATGTTTACATTAAGAATATATACGTGCATTTTGCTGGGGTCTTAAGCAACATTATCACTGGCAGTAGCCTCTTTAGATTTGAATAATTGTGTTAGGTAAATTTTGGACTAATGCTTATACGCAAGAGTGATTGTTTTTTAAAATGACTTTGCAACACTTGTCAGAATTATCTACTTCATAAACAATCCTGTATTTAAGTAATTTTAGTTAAAATACAACTTAAGGAAGTTTAGAATACTGTGAATATTTCAGTCGCCTGTTAAATAAAATTGGGTGAACACAAACTTAAAAATTGTTGGTACAGTCAATAATTCTTATTTAATTCTATCGATTTTTTTTAATTTGATTTTTTAATAATGACATTTCCCTTCAAAATTGCAATTTAGAAATTGAATTAGTCATGAGTTTAATCACTTAGCCTAAAAGCGTAATTTCTCTTTTTTTCTTAAGACATTCACTTGACCACGGTTCAAAATTGAGGCTCGGTTAGTAGCCCCATACATCTTTAGTCAGACTTGAAGTAGTTTAAAACAAACCATGGACTCTATTCTGCTTATTAAAAACTATGTTTCTAAACAAATTGTGGGCCTAATTATCTAAATTGGGGAGTAAAAGATGGGTAATGCAGCCACTAAATTGATAGCTGGAATTGCATTTGTTACAGTCCAGATCAGAAAATTGTGAGGTTTTTTGTCCCTTGAATTAAAAGTAATCTCTAAAAGTTGTAGCCATGTTTTAATTCGCTTTGAGAAAATTCGATCTCCAATTTTCATTTTGAAGGTGCATTGATAACTTGTTTTCATGATGACTAAAAAAAATAAGTCATTTGGAAATTTAGGTTATCGATCCAATTTCCAGAGACTGTACTTGAGCGAAACTTTCAGCTGTATCAGTATTTCTATAAACTTAATAACGTCCTAAGTGGAGGTAGCACCACTCGAAGCGTTTTCTGTCATTGATGTGTAGTACTTCAGTACCAACTATACTTGTACGATTTAATTAACACAATCTGGTAGTGTTAAATTACAAGAAACTAGAATGTAAAAAATCTATTAGTAAAAGTATTAAAACCACGTTGTTGACAATTGAATAAAAATAGTCCAACTTGAGCAGTTGTATGACAAATTAGGGAGCGAACTATCTCGCCAGGCAATATTTAAATTCATTACAAGCTTTAATGTAACTTTATTTGCGATCATGTAAATATTTACTCAACACCAAGCATATACGATGCAATAGATAGTTTGTACTGTTTATCTTGGTTATTCAGAGTAACCAATGATTATTACCAACTTCGTTTGTCTGAAAGACCCACACCACAGTAATTAAAGGTTAATGTCATTGATACTTATCATTCATGAATTTTTATATACTCATTGCAAGAGCCCTAAAAATCATCAGTTTTCTGATATTCGTTGAAATTAAGATTTTGAATTCGGTTAGATTTGCAGATTTCCTAAAAAATTTACAGTAAAATGTAATTTCGTTTTATGTCTCCGCTAATACACCATTTTGTTTTAGTTGGTACGAAAATTAATATCAAGTGAGAACATGCTTCGTCGAATTTCGACACTTCAAAGCAACTAAATTTTTGCGTAAACTATAAGAAAAATATTGCAATTTTGGCTTTTGAAAACTGAAACCACTTACGAAATTCAAGTATATTCGCAAATTAAATTTTAACTCTAAAGTATCAAGTTTGCTTAAGCGGTTTCGTTTCGTAGTTAAATCGAGAGTTCTTTCTGGCGCCAAGTAAATTCGCGTTCAAAGGTGCATTACAGCCTTTGCAAAACTCTCGAGGATGTTACAATCTGAAATTCGCTGGCACTTGAAACAGCAAGGCTTTCTCGCATGCAGATCAAAATACACTAAGGAATTGCTTACACTTGTGTGCGCTTACAATTGTTTTTTTTGACGGCATAAATGAATTGAGTAGATTAAAACTGAACATTCTTGCTTAGTTTTCTAGAGCCTTAAGATATTGCATATTTTTTTAACTTTAAAACTGTCTTTCACGATAGCTTTAGTAGCTTTTTGTACTCCTGTGATTAGGAGTTATACCGTTAAGATTATTTCTGCTTTGTTGCACATTCTTTATGCATCAAATCAAGCGGCTTCCTACTACCGGCTTGCAATTTAAATTTATAAATGATAAATACAAATGACATTCTTGATGGTATTAAATTCTCGCTGCTCTTATTTTATACACTGACAAATCATTCATTTTAATGTTGCATTTAAAAATAGTTGCAATTAGTTTTTATATTAAATGGTTATCTTGCCAAACTTTGTTACGAAGAGTCTAAACTACCATAGAAGCAAATAGAATTCCTTTTACTATCAAATCGGCATTAAAGTGAATAGTTTTTGTCTTAAAATTTTTTTTCGATAAATTAGATGCATCACAGCTACCTTCACTTCTGCGCAATTTGAACTTTTTTTACAAACTTGATTGTCTCCCCATAGGCTTTTGTGCTGTAATTTAGTTCTTTTTAAAATGGTTATCAACAAATTAAACTAGATAATTGTGTCTGCTTGGAATTTGGATTCAAGGTTTTAATGTGTCCGAAACTGGGAGTTTTATAGTGCAATTGTATCTCCGGTTACCCTTAAGGATATTTTTTTTTATTTAGCTAAAAGTATGAACGTAAAGCAGGAGCATTTTAAATGCGACACTTTCAAAGTTCGTTCATCGCGTTAAACTTGCAATACTTTTGGTACCCTACTAAAACTAACAGTCTGTAATGTATTTTATAGCGACTCATTGCAGAATATGTATAATTACAAATATCCCATATTATTTGAAGTCGGAGAAATATAACAGAATGGAGGAAGGCGTAAAGCTTAGGTAATTTGATATTTAAAACTAAAATGTATCATGCTAAAATGTTATTTTAAGCTGCTACCCTAAGTTTTAACACCAAGATAATAGCCTGAAAGTGGGATATAATTTTTAAACGTCGCAACGTGAACCTACTTGTTCAAAACATCGTAGAGTCGATAACCTCACTAATTGTATATCTGCAGTTGTAATTCAAAAAATGGATCTCTCTATGTAACTGGTTGACCTTTACTATTAAATAGCTGGATGATATCGTACATGGAAGAATGTGGTTCTAAATTGGATGGAATTCTTGTGGATCTAGTGACGATATTCCAACCTGACCCTCATTTTCATGGAAATAACTACCGCATATTTTGAACCTTGTCTCCCGCTAGCCAGTGTGTACATCTAGTTCTGCGATATTTAACCCAAACTTTTTTCAAATTTTAAAATTATTATGCAGGATTTTTTTATACTGCTATTCCGGAGAAATTAACCTTAATAAAAAATATTGTACTTTTAGAGATGCTTCCTTCACCCACTCAAATGTAAACCATTTCACTATCAAGGTGACAATGTCAGTGTAACTCTTCAAATTAAATTGTCATTTTCAAAGCGTTAATCTGTATGATCTTGCAAGCTTTGTGTAGAATATAAAAAAATAACTGTCAATGGGGGGAAGGGGGTAGTCTGCGAGGTCTGAAGTCTTGTACCCTAGTCTTCAATTGCTGGTTAACGGTTGCGCTGGGTGCCTATTTAGGTGTTGGCTCGTCACTTGACTGATTCTAAAATACGACGCCCGTCGCCAATAGCCCTCCTAGTGCGACGATAATTCAAACCTAACCTCAAACCTCTGCCTTCAAATTGACCGATTTTAATGTCTTCCTACTGATATTAAACTATCTTGACGAAAAGATCTTGTTGCTAGCATTCAAAGATGTTAGGGAACCTAAAAATCAAATTTCATTTTTAAAATTAAGTTTACCCATTAGATGAAAGCATAGAAGATTGAACCTTTTAGGCAATCTATCAACATAAAATCCAAAAGATTACTTTCATTAATGTAGGAGTCTAGTTAGAGTCGGTTAAAAAGAATCTTATCTGAAGTAAAAGTAAGTTCATTTCTCTAGTTTATCGAATTTTCGATAGTAAATCCTTAGGTTTTCAAATTGTGTCAAAACTTATGTAATTGGCTAGAGTATACCGAATTAAAATCTCTAAATCGTCTGTTTACCAATAAAAGCATTGAAATTTGTCTGTCGGCCATTGCTCCAGGGTTAACTGTAATCTACCTAAAGCAGTTTGCGCTCCAGTGTCGTTTATAGTATCCCAAGAGAAAACCGCTGTCCTACAGCTCTGGTGCAACGGTATTTCAATTGAACTTATGTAAAACAACCTTCATGTTAGAAAATCATACTCCTAAACTTTAAGGCTGCCAAAACTAGCTGCTACAGATATTTAAAGATTCTGATAAAAATTTTTTGAATGAACTAAAATTCCTCATGTACACTAAACTTATTTCTCTTACCTTTTCATTGTATCATCTATTATGTTATACTCTTTGAACTAGTTTTCCCCCTTTTGTAAGTTTTACATTGAAAACTTATGCACTATTTGGATGTGCAAAATGTGTTTACAGACCATTTATCGAGGAACCTATTTTCAAAATATCTGAATATCATCTAGCTCTTTATTAGAAGTTCCCCAACACACTAATTCCAGACCTACAAATGGTTAGAGTTCAATAAAATCCAAGTGGGTTCTTTAACTTTCAATGGGTCGATGTTGGTATTCCCCCCTCCCTCCCAGAAGTTTCGAACCTAAGTAGACCTTGTGTACAAAAGAGAAATAAACGATAGTGTCATCGATTTTTTTTTTTACTTTTCATGGTTTTGTCTTAGGACATTATTAGGATAAAATACCGAATTTTTTCACTGACGCAAGTGAACTTATCCAATATTTCGAATCGTAACTCTTCAATTTCAGAATTTGCACGACAGTCTGAAATATAAGATTGCATGGTATTAATGATACAAAATCTCTAAAATGAATCTATTAATTCTTAATGGATATTTTTTGCAGTCGCTGGTTTAGTAACTCTGTCTTACTTGTAAGGAATTGTGTCCCCTCTATTATCGTCAAATACACGTACTTCTTCACTTGGCTTAACTAAAGTATTTTATTGTAAAAGCTATTCAAATAGTTGGAATAAATGATCGGTTGTAAACGAAGAGCTAGCCTTCGTGACGCAACAGATTCATGAGTTCCCAGAAACAAGTTTATGTACGATTATTTTAAAATAAATGAAACGTTTCTGTTTATATCAAACTTCATCATTATCTAAATGTTAATGTGTTTTCATTAGGGGTTCTTAATACTTCATTTAATATTTGTATTGTTTAAACCTTTTGTATAATTGAGTATTTTGTATTGATTCTCCCAATGATTTAGTTTTGAAGTGTGCGTAAGCTGCGTCTCATTTCAGATTAGTAGAATGAAATTGCTGTCTCAATGTTCTTGTATTGCAAGTTGTAATTATACAGGATATTTCCATATGGTTTGACTAATTTTTTAATATGTACAGCATACTAGAGGTAAAGGTTATAATTAGAATTGTATACGAGTTATATATTCATGCACATGAAACCACGTTTTAACACGAGTCAATTTTGTTAAGGATTTTTGTGTGTAGAGCATCGCAAGGAGCATCGGGTTGAAAGAGTTTTATAAAGGTAAGGGCAAGTAAAATTTTAATATTAAGTCATAGTAGATAAGTCACAATCGTCACATCGCGTCATGACGCGATACTTACAATGATATTGTGGTAAGCTTGGAAACGGTTGATTGGGAACATCGCAAGTTTCTAATGTAAATCTTTTTTACAGCATGTGTACTTGTTTATGATGAAAGCTACAGCATTAAAATTTCGTAATATGTACTGCTTATGTTAACTATATGTGCAGAATTATAAAAGGATGTTTGTAAATGGTATCTACCTTTTATGTTCCTTAAAGTATGGGCCTTGTTATCCTAATTCTTATGTTTGTGTAATAAATTATGTCTGCGGAATAAATTTGTAAATATTGCCTATATTGAAGATTATGTCTATTAAGTGGTTATCTATGTATCGAGTTTTATAGTGATTAAATAAATATTGAAATTGTTAAGTATATTTTGTAGTCTTTTCTTTTATGGTTCATTTTAAGCAATATAACTTTTAAATTTAATCACGAGCTTAAAAAAAGCCTAGCTGTAACCTAAAAGGCAATAGAGTAAAACTTTAACTTAATTTGTAGAAATGATTGTTTCAGAAATTCAGTTTGAACAGAATCGTAACTTTTTGATTCATTTTAGAAATAGCTTCTTGGTAAATCCAAGACTGCAAATGCCTAGATAAGTTTATCTTCCCCTTAGACTTAAAGCTACGAGAAATTTAGAGTATTCGGCTTCATAATGAATTGTATGAGATCTGAATGCTCTGTCAGCTATAATTAGGATTAAACTTAAGTTTTTAATTTCTAGCCTGGATTGTAATAGCCTTCGTGTAGCTCTTGTGCGACAACAAATCAAGCCTAACCTGAAATTCGAATGATTTGTTGGAACATCAAATACTTTGATATTAACTGCTATCGCTTACAAGATTCATTTTAAGGGGTCATAGGAGTCTTAAAAATGTGCAGAGAAGGTACTACAAAGTAGAGTTTGATCTTTCTTGTATTATTTAACTACTCAATATATAAGTATAATTTTTTACATGTTATTCTACAAGATTTATTTAATATAAAACAAATTTTAAAATTTATGAAACTTTAGCCAAAAATAAATTATATTAAACATAAAGCTATTTGAACACATTGGGATTAGGCTTGCGCGGCAAATTTTGAGGTCAAAAATGACCAAGAAAATGACTTTTTATATTGTACAAATATGTACAAACAGACTTATACCTAAATTCTCAGCTCAATTTTAATTGGAAATTATTTTAAGAACTTTCTTCTAAAATTAAAAATTTTAAAATTTTTGATTAGAAATTATTTAAAAATAAATGTTAATTTCGCTGCATTAGTTTCAAAGTGTTAATCGTCACTTTCTAACTTACAGTCGCACTACAGCAGCGGCTATGATTCAACTCTACTCTATGTAAATTAATTTTTAGGAAATTCAACATTGAAGGTACTTTCTTTATTAAAAACAATGAGAATTTTACCATTATTTACAATAGGAAAATTGAATTTTAAAAAAGGATTTTATTAGTAATAAACTCTTTGGCAGATAGCTTTTTAAAATGTTTTCTTTTTTTTGGCACCGGATCAAACCTAGTTTGCATTGTTATTACCTACATGATTTTCGTTCTCGCATGCGAATTATTGATTCTTTGTATAAATATGCACGGAGATTAAGTCATTGTAGACCGAGAGCCCAGGGCCATTAGACCAAATTCGTTTTTTAAAGTATGAAATGTATCGGATTAGGTTCGGTTTCATTGACTTTTAGTGAGTGCATACCCACTGGAGTGGACCGACGGCCAACTTACAGGTATCGGACGCAAAAAAGTAGGTCAATTATGAATTAACCCAAGTCATGTAAAAATCAGCCTTTCAAAAATGTTTTAGAAAATAATGTTAAAAGCTAATAAATTTGAGACTCTTTCCGTCGGCCGAAATTTATCCCGGACGCTTTCAGTTCCTGTCAAGTTCAGACTTTGTCCCACGGATATTGTGGGGCGATATGGCGCTACATAATTTCTAAAAATTTATTTTAAATGAAATTACAATCGTCAATTTTTTTTCAAATGTTCTTGGAGGATTTGTAATTGTTTGTTACTTTTATGGCGACACATAAATCCGAGTCGATAATCAACGAAAACGAAGAGATTTTCATTTCGATATAAATAATTTTGTTATTTTAGAAAATACTTTACGCCATATCGCGCCGAAGGATGCGTGGGGCAAAATTGGAACTTGGCAGAGACATTTAAAGCGTCTGGGAAAAGGTTCTACCGACGGAAAGTGACTGGCAATTTTAACTTAACATTATTTTCTAAAACATGCGCAAAAATCAGCCTTTAAAAAAATTACTCGTTAACTTATTTGCAAACTTTTTGCTCCCGATACCTGTAAATTGGCCGTCGGTCCACTCTAGCGGGTACGCATACACTAAAAGTAAATGAAAACCGAACCTAATCTGATATATTTCTTCCTTTAAGGGGGTATGGGATATGACACAAAGCTACATATCTTACTTACTGCAGATATAAATAAAATTTTTGTTTTTAAATAGCAAATATTTTGGAATAATTTAAGATGTTTTTTTTTGAAGATTTTGTGTCCTACACTCTTAAAACAAGTGAAATCCTCTAAAGTAGAAGTGCATTTTCGACACTGGAAAGGAGTGAATATTAACTCAGACTGAGTTAAAATCACTCGTTAGGTGATCCTGTCAGAGGTTTAACACCAAAAGGATCCACTCCTATAGGACAAGTGCATTTTCTAGACTGGAGGAGTGAAAAGTAACTCAGACTGAGTTAGAATCGCTCGTTCGTTTCACGAGTGTTTACCCCTTAAAAAATGACTTGGGTCTGGGGGCCCTGGGCTCACGATCTATTTGTTTAAAAAAAGGCTAACTATCATTTTATGCATTAATTAGCATGTTTTTAAAGAATCGTAACTCAAGAACTAATTAACTTAGACCTATAAAATTACCATGTAAATTACTCGCCAATTCATTTTTAGGGGCATGAACCTCAAACCAAGTATGTGGTGGATCTTTTAGTTTTTAATTTTTTTTATAATAAGCAACATTTAAAAAAATGCGTTTTTTTGGAGAAAAAAAACTTTGGCACGCAGTATAAAATTTAAAAACTAAATCTTTTTTGAGGTTCATGCCCTCCCTCCACTTTTTCCACAAGTAAAAATAAAACTGTCAAACGAATTGTTTATTAACTTTAGTTATCATTATTTAAACAAAGTAACACATGAGAAAATTGAGTTTAAAGGTTATAAAAGCTAAGGATTTGGAAGATTAGAAAAACCTAACTTTTTATTAGAGTGGAGTACCAGTACAAACGTTACACCATTTTAAAGAGGAAATATTGGAAATTCTAATGGATTTAACCAATTTGAGCATTTTTCATTGTCCTTTTCTAGTGTGTATGTATACCTTAAATACTCAAGTTCGAAAAAAATTTCAGTTGCCAGTTAAATTAGTGGAATTTGATGTCTTAAACTATAAAATTTATTGTATGCTAAAACAGCTGAACTACTAGATTTTTTCAGATGAACCGCTGAGTTCTTTTGACATATCACACTTGTCCGTAGCCTTTGTACTTAGGAATAAAAAAATTGGGTGACGGGTGGACTGGACGATAAGAATACCTTCCACTTTTTACGTTATAAACGTAGTGTGGAAGCTATTATAAAGTTCATCATTTTTGGGCATTTTCGTCCCTTCTGCTTTTCGATACCATGCTTACGCAAGTCCTCAAATCGAGATCGTATCTGTCGAATTATACCATAGCTGTTTCAAAAGTTTAGTTTTCATACTAATTACATTAGGTAGCTGAAGAGTGAATTAAAGATACCATGCTATCATCAGGGTGCGTAGTTCAGGTTTAAAAATGTGTTACAAAGTTATAAGTTGAAACTATGTTAAAAGAAGTTCAACCAGGCGGAAAAACAATTCCAATATTCAATAAAACATACAATTTCAAATATTTAATAACTCAATGAAAAGTTTAAAAAACAAAGAATTGCATAAAATGTTTCAATTGTGTATTTAAATGCTGTGTTTTGGAAATTTGACATTGATGATTAAATTTGCGTGAATAAGAGGTTTTAAATAATTGTCATTATCACAAAACTAATAGTTTTTCATTAATGGTTAATGAAAATAAAACGTAGTTAATGTTACCCACATACATACACTATGGTCAATCGTAGGAAAAAAATATTGCACACATCAGCTGTCCAATACTCTTATATGCTAAATTAATTAAACGGCAATAGTCGGTAAATCCAAAATTGAAAACGCCAATAAATAACTAAGCAATTTTACATACCTTGACTAAAGCAATGTTTAAATAACAACAGTATAAAAACAAACACCTGAAGACTAGTCATATTTAAACTTACAAACCAAAACTTCTACAATTGAAAAGGGAAAAAATTCCATATAGCATATTTGTCGAAGGAAGAGGATTTCCTACTATAGGTAAAGCAGGATGTACAACATTATAAGTTTGAGCCTTTTTAAGTTTTCTGCATTTTATCTAATAATTTCAAATATCTCTAAATTGCACTGATTGGAAAGTTACCCAACATAAGAGTACGCATTTGTAATGGTGAAACTATATTATAACAATTTGGAGAATGCAACATTCTTGCAAGCGATGCATTAATTACCGATTCGGCAAATCAATAGGAATTGCAAAGTTATATAATACACATTTTAAGGAGCTTTTAAATAAAGATTTAAGAATACAAGTGAACCAAGTCCCAAGTTTTTGTCATTTTCGAGTTTGCAGCACTAACTATGTACACTGCTCAAAAGAATTAAGGGAATGCATGGTTTACACCCTGTCACCCCAAATATAATTCCATTTGGAATCCTCAGCTTGCAATTTTTTTTTCTCGCTAAGTTGAGATCGCACTTATTTATCTTTCGATTAAAAAATCATGTTTTTGAAGAATTAAAAATTTTTAGTTTTAATTAAAATTAAATATGAAAAACATGGTAAAATAAAATTCATTCCTAAAAAAAAAAATATATGTAATAAATTGACCCTTAATTCTTCACGCTTGCATTTTTAGATATTTAAATATTAATTTTAACTTTTTTTTAACAAATGAAGTTTAGGGGACATAATTGTTATAATTTATTAAAAAGTTATTATAGTAGAGTCCCGCTTATCCGAAAGGTACGGGAGCAAAAATAAAAAAATTACTGCATATTTTGATACATAAATCCAACTTTGTAAGTATGTATTTATTTTTTGAGCATTTATTTATTCGTATACATTTCATATTTATTCGGATAAACGGGACTCTACTGTATACCAATTTTTGTCTTAAATTTTAGTTGAAAAAGTAAGATCTCCCTCCATCCCACCCCTGTTTTTTACCATTTCATTCTGGATGCATAATGAATCTAGTTAACAAATTTTAGATTTATACTCGTAGAATAAAAAAGATAAACGCATAGTTCCCCCCTAATTGTTTTGAGCAGTGTAGAATTTCTGTGCAATAATGAAAAGTCCTCGCTCAGAATATCCGCTAGAGGCATCAGCATTAAAAAAACCCAGTTAATTTTGTTATAAACCTCTATCACAACCTCCATAGCACAAAGAACCTTTTTATGGACTTGGTTCACTTGTGTTCTGAGCTCTCCTATTGTCACATATTGGGCAATGAAATACATAGATTTTTAGGGGCTGTAGGGAGCCTAGTGGTCAAGGATCTCGAACTTGAGATCGGAAGGTTGAGAGTTCGAGACCCGGTCGCCACTGAAGACCTACCGAGTATATGCGGAGTACGTGCTCGTAAAATCTGTTGGGTCCGAAAGTCCTGTGGTCGGTCATTGCGCAGTTCACCATGGGTACAGTGTATTAGTGTATGTGTGCGTCTTGTGTTGTCCTACTTGACGATGGCTTATAAGCGGGTCCTTGCGACCAAGCACACAAGCCTGAAAATATATGTCAAACCAACCAACCAACATAGATTTTTATGTAAAAATGTTTGATAAACAATGTGGTTTTGTTGAATTAAAGATTGCAATAGTCACATACATAAATTTGAACAGATTTGGGGCCTGGAGCCTCTTGCAAAATCTAAGGTATATGTAAGGTCATTTGTTCCTAATGTAATTATAATCAATGGCAAGGAAGCTTTAAAAACTTAATTAGTCGCGCTGGAATGTTATCCAGGTCCCATTATTAAACACATATTTTTAAAAAATTTAATCTCTGTGCCACGCCAGCAATAGCATGATAAATATTTATTTTAAATTAATATTTGAAAGAACATTTAATTTTGTCATAAATTTTCTTTAAAAAAGTTTTTTAAAAAATAACCTCAAAAAGCACAATTTTATTGGAGTTTTGTGAATTTAAAATAACTGCAACAAAATATTCCTATAATTTCATTGCTTTTATTGGAATAAAAACCATTCCCCCCCCCCCCCCCCATCCCATAGACTTACTATTATCAAGCGATCGAAGGATGATGGGGTATGAGGGTGATGAGCAGCCTTAAAAAGCGAGTTTGTAGTTTCAATTTACAATTTTACATTTCTTTATTTACCATTAATACAACATAGAGTTGCATCAGGTTTCTCAGAAAAAATATCGGTTTTACAAAATGTTGATACTTATTAGGAATAGGAAGCTTGAGTCAATTATTTTCCGAATGTTACCGGAACGGAAGCTAGGATAGTGGGGAAGCTAAAAGGAAAGTAGTCAAAAAAATTAATCTTTTGACTTTTTAGAGAAAAAAAACTTCATTATTACATATCAAACGAGGCATTATTAGTATTAAACATAAAAAAAGTGATTGAGTGTCTTAAAGACACTATTTCTAAGTGGCTTAAATTAAGAGCATTGGTCTCATAAGGTACAAATCCCTTACCTAGATTTGAAAATTTCTATTAAATAAATTCACATTTAATTTAGAAGCTGATGGTTGAAATTTGGCGAGTGACATGTTTTGGCACTGCAGACGCCTGGTATTGAACTAATGATACCTTTTTAGTTAAAAAATTACAATTGAAGAAAATATTGTTAAAACTAGTTATAAAGTGACAATATCTTTTAAACTAAACTCATTGGCGCAACAGCCCATTAGTTGGCCAAGGTCTTCGGTGCCCTAATCAGCTTTCGTGACTAAGGGCTGTGAGGTGCCAGACATGACCCGATTAGGTAGTTAACCTCACGCGTGTTTAGTTCATACGTATGCTTGGTCCACGTTTTATCGACCCAATTAACCCTTTCAGTCCCAGTGATGCCATTTGGCATGTTTCTGATCATAATAAAAAAAATAGGGCTGACATCTATTGAGATTAATAAAAAAAATTACTAATCGTAAAAAGTATGAAGAATCGAATGATGCGCTTTTTTATATCATAAATGGCTATAGACGATCAGAAATTTTTTTCTAAAATGATGATGCCAAAATGTCATTGGGACTGAAAGGGGTAAGATATGTAAGTGAACCTCACCCGATCAGAATTTGAACCCCGTGCCTGGGGAATGGAAATGCAAAGAACTACCACTGAGCCACCGACAATATCTTTTACAAACCTTATTATTATTTAAAAAACACGGAAGGAAAAAGAGTGATTCTAGATATTAATCAAAATTTCTTAAAATCCAGGAAGTCCTGTCTGAACCCGTTACTATCACTGGTTCCTGTATGAACTGTCCTATTGGCTTTTGTTCCTTATTAAAAATACTTTGCTTCAATAATAATTAATGTGAATATGTGATTTTCACGGATTTGAAAATGTCGAGAATATTGATATATTTGTTTTACTTCTTTCTTTTTGTGGGATACATTTCATGTCAAGGTATGTTAAGACATTTTACATGTTTTTTTTTATGTTTTTAAATAAATCATTGTATTGTTGAGAATAAATGTTAGAATAAATTATGAAAGGAATACTTTATCAACTACAATCAAATTGAGTAACATTAGCCCCGAAGGGTAGCCGGGGCCCAGATATAAAACCTTAGTACTCAATTTATTCTTTAATAAATTTTTACTCATTCGTCAATACTGTCACTATTAACTGAAAAAGGCATGTAGATTAAAAAATGTATTTATTGAGAAGTTATTAACCTAAAAAGCTTGGGCCAAAGTTACCCATTCGACGGTATCTAAAAAGAAAGAAGCTTGAATGGATTCGTTTTGAAAATTAAAATGTGAACGTGAATGTGAATATATTCTTCAGCATATACTGTTTCAGCAATACTGAAGGATAAATTGGTTAACCTAATATGAGCCACAAATTGTTATTTCTTGATAAAACCATTCAAATACTTTTGAAACAAATATGTTCATTATTAAAATATTTCAATTGTGTTTTAGAAACTGGTTTAATTAAACGCCAATCTAAAATAAACGTTGATGTCGACATAGTTCCAATGTAGTTACGCTTGCTTGATTCTAAAAATAAGATATCGTTTTATATGTATTAATGCTACTAACTCAACGCCCCAAATAACTGACAACGCCCAAATTGCAGATAGTTTTTTTTTCTGCAGCGGCAGAGTAGAGTTTGTAGCTTCTAGTGTAACGGAAATTTGAATTGTCATTTTAATGAGGATTCGAATTTCGTCTAATCTAATGAAATATTACGTCATTTTGAGCATGTGAGCACAACAATGTGATTCAGTTTCCTCAAAATCAAGATACAGAATCGTCAAATCAAGATCATTAAAGTGAGGATTCGCGTTCAATAAAAAAAAAATCACTTGTTAGTTTGACGAAATAATCCTCAAAATTAACGAAATGAGGCTTGAGGGTTAATGCATCGTCAAAAGTGATAGTATTATTTCTGAGAGTGTATTGAATTTATTGTTAAAAAGTATCAAATTTCGTCCCAGCGACATCTTCTCCAATATCGCGTCTTGCCCGCGCGGATTCATTTGCGATTCCGTATCCAGAAGCCGACCCAGATATCTATTTTTTAAATAAGATATTTACAGTACAGTCATTTCGAATCCTCACATTTCATTAAATTGATTAATGATTCAAAGGCATCAAATTTGGAGAAGATGAAGACGCGCGATGACGACACTGAACGTGAAAGCGACGTAATCTCCACAATCTCATCTTGCCCGCGTAGATTCGTCTGCGATTCCATACAGTAAAACTATTACCAGCTCTTACATTCTCTTAAATTTATTGATTCAAAGGTATCAAATTTGAAGAAGACGATGACGACATCGAACGCGCCAGCGATGTCTTCTCCACAATCTCATCTTGTCCACGTGGATTCGTCTGCAATTCTATATCCAGATGCCTAGCCACCCTGGGAAACGTCAGAGGTCCGCTGAGGAACTGTGGTAGAAGCAACCGCTTCCAGATCTGCTGTCCACAGGGCACTGAATCCAATGAAGTCCCAGTCCGCAGGCTCTTCAATCCGTTTAGGCGGGTTGTACGGACAAGATTCAGAGCGAGAGTTACTCCGAGCGTTACTCCCAGTGTTACTCCGAGGGTTACTCCAAGTGTTTCTTCAATGAGGTTATCAACTAACGCACCGGACACACGGGATACAGGTAATAGACTTACGCCCGTATTCACCGCCTTTTTCATCTGTGAGTTATCTCACGAAAACCGGTTCTAACACCTCGTTTGGAGAAATCCGTATTCACCGCGCTCAATAACTCCCGAACAATCGCAACCCTCGGGTAAAAAATACACTCGCCGAATTCGGAGCGTTAACGCGGAAATATCTGAGTTACGCATGCTCAGATGTGATTTTTTTTGGTTTGTTTACCTTTAAGTTCAATGATGCTGTCGTTTCGTATACGGATGATTTAAAAAAATTGAAAGTTAGAAATCTGATATATTCTGTGTTTCTTTAAAATTTTGTAAATGTGTGTTTATCATACTTGAATGAGATTTAGAATTAGAAAGCATTATGGTTATTCCAGTTATGTTAGTTTTGAGACTTGGAATGACAAGTCCCATTTTATACAACGAATACAATCAAACTTGAATTGAAATTATTAATTTAGTTATCGGAAATATGTTTGGAATCTCTTATTTATTGTTTGTCAATATCTAATGATCGATATCGTTACTGTATCACTTGTTTAAATTTAATATTATGATTATATATTGCAAAATGCAATGATATACAATAGTAAACACCATACACAATGTTTATCAACTTGTTCAAGCAATACTATATTCTTTCTTGCAATAAATTTAATAATGAATAACTTGCTAATCATATTTCAATATAACATTGAAATTATAGTTACACAATATTTTTGTCACAATTGTGTATGTCCTGCTGTTCTTTCTTACCTTCACAAATAGGATTGGTTAGCTAAATTAGTATTCACACTGAGGAGAGATTTCCCCAAAATGTAATAAACTAAGCAAACTAAAAAAACCCACAGGATAGCCATAATAAAGAAACGCCTCAAAATATCAGAAACTTGAGTTACCGCCAAATCCAAAAAGCACCGTTTGGAATTATTATAAAAAATGCATTCTCTAACCAACAATGTTCAACAATACACAGGATAGCCATAATATAGAAACGCCTCAAAATATCAGAAACTTGAGTTACCGCTAAATCCAAAAAAGCACCGTTTGGAATTATTATAAAAAATGCATTCTGTAACCGACAATGTTCAAAAATACACAGGGTAGCCATAATAAAGGAACGCCTCAAAATATCAAAAACTTGAGTTACCGCCAAATCCAAAAAGCACCGTTTGGAATTATTATAAAAAATGCATTCTGTAACCGAAAAAGTTCAAAAATACACAGGATAGCCATAATAAAGAAACGCCTCAAAATATCAGAAACTTGAGTTACCACCAAATCCAAAAAAAGCACCGTTTGGAATTATTATAAAAAATGCATTCTCTAACCAACAATGTTCAACAATACACAGGATAGCCATAATATAGAAACGCCTCAAAATATCAGAAACTTGAGTTACCGCCAAATCCAAAAAAGCACCGTTTGGAATTATTATAAAAAATGCATTCTGAAACCGACAATGTTAAAAAAAACAGGGTAGCCATAATAAAGGAACGCCTCAAAATGTCAAAAACTTGAGTTACCGCCAAATCCAAAAAGCACCGTTTGGAATTATAATAAAAAATGTTGCATTGGTGACGGACAAAGTTCAAAAATGCATAAAAAGCCATAATAAAGGAACGCCTCAAAATATCAGAAACTTGAGTTACCGCCAAATTCAAAAAGCACCGTTTGGAATTATAATAAAAAATGTTGCATTCTGTGACCGACAAAGTTCAAAAATGCATAGAAAAGCCATAATAAAGAGACGTCTCAAAATATCAGAAACTTGAGTTGCCGCCAAATCCAAAAAGGCACCGTTTGGAATTATAATAAAATATGTTGCATTCTGTGGCCGACAAAGTTCAAAAATGCATAGAAAAGCCATAATAAAGAGACGTCTCAAAATATCAGAAACTTGAGTTACCGCCAAATCCAAAAAAGCACCGTTTGGAATTATTATAACAAATGCATTCTGTAACCGACAATGTTCAAAAATACACAGGGTAGCCATAATAAAGGAACGCTTCAAAATATCAGAAACTTCAGTTACCGCCAAATCCAAAAAGCACCGTTTGGAATTATTATAAAAAATGTTGCATTCTGTGACCGACAAAGTTCAAAAATGCATAGAAGAGCCATAATAAAGAGACGTCTCAAAATATCAGAAACTTGATTTACCGCCAAATCTAAAAAAGCACCGTATCAAGGTACCCAAGGCCGGTTCTTCCATAAGACCCAGGCCCAGGGTGTCCAAATTTTAAAGCCTTCAAACCTCAGTTTCTATTATAGTAAATGTTGTAAATCTCCAAAATATCAGTAACAAAATTCCGATACTCCACTAGATATTTTTTGAATGAGAAATCGACCTAACGTGATTTTTTAAAAAGATGTTTATAAGGAAGACAATAGAATTGTAGCAAAATTTGATACATTGGTCAAATAGCACCATCATTACTGGAAATCATACACAACATTTTCCGTAAAGGGGCTCTCAAATTAGCTTGTGCCTATAGTCTGAGTTTTCCTTGTATAGGCCCTGAAGGTACCTATTTGGTACTAAGCATTTTTTTTTTTAGTTTCCAGGTATTCCTCAAGCCAAGTGGTTCCTGGAGATGAACCACTCTGTCATTGATAAATATAAAATAAAGTTTTGGGACAAGGTTGTTGCTTTATTTAAGTATTTTTTTCTGTAATATGTGAACATTCGAAGGAGGACATCCCAGTTCTTTACTTTAGTGTGCAGTTCGTTTTTTCCCCATGAAAACATTCAATCACCTCAAATCTTTTACACACATTTTTTTTTATGATATTCTATTACTGCAAGTTATGTGTTTGACGAAAATATGCATTTTAATTTTCAAATCGAAAACCCATTTTTAAAGATAAGGCTGCCTAAAAAAATAAAGATTGTTAATATACCCAAGAAGAATAAAATAAACGAATAAAGAAAACAAATATTAACGACGAATAT
Source organism: Hylyphantes graminicola (assembly GCA_023701765.1). Lineage (NCBI taxonomy): Eukaryota > Metazoa > Arthropoda > Arachnida > Araneae > Linyphiidae > Hylyphantes > Hylyphantes graminicola. The sequence goes on from CM043119.1 coordinate 51,123,524, forward strand.
AAATATCGAGTATTATAAAAAAAATATAAAGCAAACTGCGATTTGTATTTTGCAATAATTTTGCTGCGCTGAATTCGTAACGCGTGAAAACATTTCAATAACCAAAACAAACGAGAACCACGTTCGACAACTAGTCACGTGTTATTTTCAACCAATCATATGCCGCCCTGAGGAAATAACGTTCGCTAACGTCGCCAACTCCTGAATTCATACACTCGCTGTTCAAAATGCGTGGTGAATAGCGATTTCGTTAACGCGGGTGAACTCGTTAACCCGAGGGTGTATCAACCGAGGTTTATCTCCATTCACTCGCTGTTGCGGTGAATACGGGCGTTAAGCTGTTTTGAGTACGTCTTCCAAGTTAGCTCTAAAAAAGTTTAAGTTAGTTAGTACTTATCTGAAAACCACGATGGTGGAGATTCGGCAGACTTCTTGTATATATCCTACACTTCGGATCTTACCAACGAGCTCAATACTCTGTGTAGTGAAGACCGCCTACACTCTTAAAACAAAAGAGTGAAATCCACTCCTATAAGAGAAGTGCATTTTCGTCACTGAAAATGAGTGAAAAGTAACTCAGACCGAGTTAAAATAGCCCGTTTGTTTTTAGAGTGTATGAATGATATTTTTATTAGAATAAAATATATTTGATACAACTTACATACATCTAAAGCCTCGGTTTCCTCGGAGTCCGTCAACAGATCTAAGCGGTCGGACAAGTACGGTGAGTGACGTCATACAAACTACTGACGTTGATTACGCTAGTGGTTTCCTCGGGAGCGTTGCCGGACAACTCTACACGACCGCCAGATTGGTTGCTGTTGAGTGCGTTAGGGAAATCCTGATGGTAACGTTTTTTGCTGTTGTCTGTTGTGCGGTGTGCTTACCCAAAATTAAAGATTTGATGAAATGACGGAAGGCGAGAGTTGTTTTACGCTTGCCGAGGAAGAAATTATAATTGATTTTGTGAGAAATCACGAGGAACCTAAATTTTCCATTTTTGACATGCAAAGACGAAAACCAAAACAACAACGGAGTTAGTTGAGTGAGTTCGCTAGGTTTCCAGTTTCGTGTCAACGTAACGTTCCGATGAAGCGAGACCGGTAGGGTGACGTCATCCACGTATAATAGCGGTCGCATTTTTCTGGCGACAGACTCCGAGGAAACCAAGGCTTAACTCTTTACAACACCTAACTCTTTACAACACCTAGCTTTGTATTTTCAAATAGCTCGAAATTTCGTTGTTTGTAAGCTCTGGTATCATTTGCGCCACTTGTCCGCAGTTCAAATTTCAAAGCGTAGAGGACTGTGGTGGAGATTCTGTCGGAGGTTTATCTGAACAAAAGAGTGAAATCCACACCTATAGGAGAAGTGAATTTTTTCGACACTGGAAAGAGTGGAAATGAATTCAGACTGTGTTAAAATCGCTCGTTTGTTTTAAGGGTGTATAGGGGAGAGTGTTGTACCTTGGGACAATTTTTACATTTTAATTTTTTTCTTCGAAAATTATAGTAAAGTAAAAATTTAAAAGCAGCATTTCAACACACAAATATATTCCTCTATAATATTTTTTTTTAAATTCTGGCAGCTTGAAATTAAAAAATTTCCACTCATTTAAAGAAGAGGGGATAAACTGTCCCTAGGTACAACATGATGTTGTACCTTGGGACATACTTTATAATTCAGTCAATAGTCATACACTTGAACTAATTTGTGTCAGGAAACAAACTTTATTGTTTTTTCAAGGAAATACACAAATAAAACTTCATAATTCAAGAATAATTCAAATTATACAGCAAAATTGCAAGTCCAAATTATTTAACATTATATGATGATACAATATGCTTTACTGTCCCAAGGTACAACACACTACATGGTTTAAATAAAAGCAAGATAGTGGCCAATCTAAATGCATTATCATTATTTTCTCATAACCAACATATTTTAAAATCTTCTCTTTTATGAAGAAAATAAAATGCAGTTGACTTTTTGTAAAAGTACAAAAGTAAAAAATTATATTAGAATAAGAAAAATATTTACTTTGGGGTAATGAAATATTATTTTTTGTCACCAATTCATCAATTCAATTATGCTAGTGTTAAATTTTATATTGATGATGTCTGTTGGTTAAGGGGTCTAAGGAGTCTTAAAAATGTGCAAAGAAGGAACTACAAAGCATAGTTTGATCTTTCATGTAATTTTTTAACTACTCAATATACAAGTATATTTTTTTTATATGTAATTCTACAAGATTTATTTAATATGATACAAATTTTAAAATTTATGAAACTTTAGCCAAAACTAAAATAAATGATATTAAACATAAAGCTATTTGAACACATTGTGATTAGGCTTGCGCGGCAAATTGTGAGGTCGAAATTGAAGACATGACCAAGAAAATAACTTTATATTGTACAAATATGTACAAACTAGAACTTATACCTAAATTCTCAGCTCAATTTTAATTAGAAATAATTTTTAAAATTTTTTAAAATCAAAATTCAAAAATTTTTATAAATTTTTTTAGAAAAAAGTTCTTAAAATAAATTCTAATTAAAATTGAGCTGAGAATTTAGGTATAAGTCTTTGTCTGTACATATTTGTACAATATAAAGTCATTTTCTTGGTCATGTCTTCAATTTTGACCTCACAATTTGCCGCGCAAGCCTAATCACAATGTGTTCAAATAGCTTTATGTTTAATATCACTTATTTTAGTTTTGGTTAAAGTTTCATAAATTTTAAAATTTGTTTCATATTAAATAAATCCTGTAGAACTACATATAAAAAATCATACTTGTATATTGAGTAGTTAAAAAATTACATGAAAGATCAAACTATGCTTTGTAGTTCCTTCTTTGCACATTTTTAAGACTCCTTAGACCCCTTAAGGCTACTATTAGAAATAAACAATGTATGAATATTGCCAATAGATTCTTAGAAATTGTCAGTGTCCCAAGGTACAACACTCTCCCCTACTTAATATTCTGTGGTAAATTTCATTCCAATTAAATGAATACAAAATATTGCACAAGAGCTCAAAAACTCACAGAATATACAATGCGCTCTCTAGATACCAACTCTCATAGGCGGGTTTGATCTCTTCAACCAAAGGAGTGAAATACGGTAAAGGAACGGATGAAAACTCTGAGTCTGCACTCAACTATGTATTGAGCTCAGTGGAACGTAAACATGTGTCTCAATATTTAAACTTGCTCAGAGAAAAGTTTAATCAATAATTTCAGACACAAATGAACATTCAATAATTGCTTTATCATGTGTGATGATTCCTTACCACACAGTTTATGCCATTATCCTAATACACTGCGATCCAAAAGTTTAGACAATGACGTTTTTTAGCTGTAAAATTTAGATTTGTGAAATTAGAATATCAAAACATCCCTATATATATTAAATACGTATTTTGAAATGCTGTAATTGAAACATAATTGCTTGATTTGCTATAACAATTTTTAGTTTCATAAAATAAAATTTTGTATGGTCCCAAAAGTTTAGACACAAATACGAGATTATGCTAATTTAAAGTACAAAATTGCCTAATTTCGCATTTTTATTGTTGAATTATATATTTTTTATGTGATAAATTAAAAAAAAACGATATCCGGTGAACTAAGCAGATTTTATAACGATATTGGTTCAATTTTACACCAAACAGACAATTAAGCCACATTAAATCTTTATTCAAATCCCATTTGCTTCAAATTTGCAATTTAACGTATCTAAATACGAACCGAATGAATACCAGTCCATCACCTTAAAGTTTTGGCACGAATTCGTGGATTTAGAGACATGCATTGACCAATTTTCTTGATGAAAAGTGCAATCTTCCCCATATAAAATCACAAAATAGCGACATATCATTCTATTTTGCGCTTTAGTACAATGCAGAGATAGTCACCTCTTCAAAAACGACAAAAAAAAGTTGGAAATTTTAACGCAAGTTCACTCCACACAATTACGAAAGTTCCTTCTTCATACTAAAATTTGAAGTTTCTTGAGAAAAACCGGTTTCTTTGAACCGGTTACAATTTAACCGGTTTCTTTAGTACTGTTTAATCACGTTCGGTTTAACCGAATATTGTAAATATGCTTTTGAAAACACCGGTTTTTCCCCTCAAAAACTGTAGCTTCAAAGTGGTAGTTTGTAATGGTGTAGAGTGAATTTACTTTGGAATAACCGAATTTTTTGGTGTTTTTGAAGAGGTATCTCTGCATTGTACTAAAGTGCAAAAAAGAATAATCTGTTGCTATTTTGTGATTTTATATGGGAAATACTGCACTTTTCATCAAGAAAATCGATCAATGAACGTCTATATGTCTACGAATTCGTGGCAAAACTTTAAGGTGATGGGCTGGTATTCATTCGGTTCGTATTTAGATATGTTTAATTGCAAATTTGAAGCAAATATGATTTGAATAAAGATTTGAAGTGACTATATTGTCTTTTTGGTGTAAAATTGTACTAATATCGCTATTAAATTTGTTTAGTTCACCGGATATCGTATTTCTTTAATTTATCATATTAAAAATGTATGATTCATCAATAAAAATGCAAAATTAGGTCATTATGTACTTTAAATTAGCATAATCTCGCATTAGTGTCTAAACTTTTGGGACCTTACAAAATTTTATTTTATGAACAAAAAATTTGTTATAGCAAATCAAGCTATTATATTTTAATTATAGCATTTCAAAATACTTCTTTTATATATCTAGGGATGTTTTGAAATTCTACTATCCCAATTCTAATATTTACAGCTGAAAAACGTCATTGTCTAAACTTTTGGATCGCAGTGTATCAGAATGACATAGGAGAGATATTATACGGAATTCTTTGCTACGATTTATTTTTAAAGTACAGTAAATTGCAATCAAGAAAAAGTATAAATTTATCGAACAAATTACTAGAAAAAATATGGTTCTTTAACCCTTTCGCTACGAAGGATGTTTGTGTCCTCGTAATATATGATAGTAATATCATTATCGAATCCTTAGTCGGACGGCCATCGTGGACTGTTTCAGTAGTGAAAGGGTGGAATTGAGCGGAGAAACAAAACACGACTTTGGGCAAAGGCGCACTAGTCTAATGTGTATTTGATTTTCAGTTAAGTTTTCTTAGTTCTTTTTTCAAAGTAACATATTAATTCTTTTGTTGTATCATTTTCTCGTTTCATGTTTGAGTTCCTTGTTTTTTCCCAGAATGTGGAAAAGTTAACCCCGCTCTGCAGGGATTTGTGCTTGGAGGAGAGGATGCAAAGCAAGGCGCTTGGCCGTGGATGGTATGGTTCTTTTATTCCTAAGAGAATACCAGGAGATAGTATTTCTGTATTAAGTCTTTAATCCTAGAAATAAAAACTTTTTTTTTAAAACATTTAAACTACAAACAGAGGTAAATATTGATCCCTACGAATTTTTTATTTCATTAAAAAATCGTTCTGACAGCAGCAATTTGACTGATTGTACATGAGGGTTTTTTTTTGTTTATTCATGACAAAGAGAATTGAAAAGCTTAGTGGAAGAACGTGCTAAAAGACATTTTTGAAAAAATTGAGATTTTTGTGTCAATGAACATATTACTAACTTCTTTAAATGTCGCAAATATCCCTTTTTTCATTATATTTAATATAAATATATTTTTGACGCTTTACAAGTTCCGTTTTCCCCAGATCAGAGAGCAAATGAAAAACTTTAAAGCTTATTTCTCGTTTTCACCTTTTTGTCACTTAGCACGTTCTTCCAATAAGCTCTTCAATTTTGAGAAGCAATTTTTTTATTAAAGTTTTGTTTAAGAGAAATCGTTTTAAATAGTAATTAATAAATTCACCTACCGTTTTAACCCTAGAATCTTCTACCTCAATTTGTTCAATAGGGTTGATTATCGACATAGCCAATTACTTAAAACATGGTTTACGAGTTTTTATAATACATTTTTAATGGCTCACATATTTAGTTTGACTTCCTTCATTAGAATATCTACATTAAAATGCATATTTTAAATAAACATTTCGAATGTTATTCAAAATATTTCACTAGGATTTTTCGTTACATGAATGAATTGCTCTGGCACAAATTTTTTATAATTTTAAATTTATTTAAATATAAATTTAAGGTTAAACACAATACTTCCACAATGTCTCACTAAACTTTCTGAAAAACAGAATTTTACCTTTTATCTCCTATGCTTATTGTTTGGAAAATAATTTTTTTTTTGTAGGTTCTAGTAACTAAAAGAAATTCCTTTGGAGCCCAGAGTCCGCATTGCACCGGTTTTCTTATTGACAGACAACATGTGATTTCGGCCGCCCACTGTTTTAAAGATAAGGAGTAAGTGTTGATTTGGAATTTTCTTTTTGGAGCGACACAGTACCCAAACACAGTACCTCAGAGGACAGAAACCCAACAGCCAAAATGCAAACAGCAAAAAATACAAAAATATTAATGGAAAAATTTATAATTAAATTGCCCTTGCATACCGGCATTAAGGGGTCATAGGAGTCTTAAAAATGTGCAAAGAAGGTACTACAAAGTATAGTTTGATCTTTCATGTAATTTTTTAACTACTCAATATACAAGTATAATTTTTTATATGCAATTCTGCAAGTTTATTTAATATAAAACAAAGTTTAAAATTTATGAAACTTCAGCCAAAACTAAAATAAATGATATTAAACATAAAGCTATTTGAACACATTGGGGTTAGGCTTGCGCGGCAAATTTTGAGGTTAAAATCGAAAAAATGACCAAGAAAATGACTTTATATTGTACAAATATGTACAAACAAAGACTTATACCTAAATTCTCAGCTCAATTTTAATTAGAATTTATTTTAAGAACTTTTTTCTAAAAAAATTTATAAAATTTTTTGAATTTTGATTAAAAAATTTTTTAAAAATTATTTCTAATTAAAATTGAGCTGAGAATTTAGGTATAAGTTCTAGTTTGTACATATTTGTACAATATAAAGTCATTTTCTTGGTCATGTCTTCAATTTTGACCTCACAATTTGCCGCGCAAGCCTAATCACAATGTGTTCAAATAGCTTTATGTTTAATATAATTTATTTTAGTTTTGGCTAAAGTTTCATAAATTTTAAAATTTGTTTTATATTAAATAAACCTTGTAGAATTACATGTAAAAAAATTATACTTGTATATTGAGTAGTTCAAAAATTACATGAAAGATCAAACTCTACATTGTTATACCTTCTTTGCACATTTTTAAGACTCCTATGACCCCTTAATTTATTGATTGGGCAGCCCATTGGAATTTTCTTCCTGACTAATTTGTCCTGTCGGGTTTCAGCTGTCGGCATTCTGGCTTGTCAGGATTACGTCTGGGAACCGGTAGTAATCGGGTATAGAAAGACACCCAAGAGCCAAAAAGCAAGTACTTTCAAGCAAATAATGCACCAATGCTTTACCTGAAATACTTATTCAAAATAATGGCTAGCAATCCAAAAATCTAAATCATAATTTATTTCTTCTCAATTTGTTTTCCTAGCCGTACACAATACTCCACAAGAATCGGGCACGTCGACCTGAACAGGGCAGATGAGTACCCGATCTTGCGTCTTGCTGTGCACCCGGGCTACGTCAACGGTTCCAATTACGACGACATCGCCTTGCTGACGCTGACCAGGGTTGTGGACGTTCCGAATTTCAGCCCCATTTGCCTGCCGTGGAGCAAGGAGTTCATCAACATTACCGGTCATGGGACTACGATCGCCGGCTGGGGAAATACAGTTGTCGGTGAGCTTTCTCTGATACTAGTCTTCTAGCTTACATTCAGGTGTCGGCTCGTCACTTGACTGTGGTTCTAAAATACGACGCCCGTCGCCAATAGCCCGCGTGTAGCTGCAGTGCGACGATAATTCAAAACCAAACCTTCTAGCTTTACTATATGCAGTTGCACTCCATAAACCAGTTGCAGGGAGTAACATTTAATTAAAAGTTTAGATATAATATGTTTACTTAAATTGAATCTTTTTATTGCTTATTTCTATCTCTTCTATCTTATTCTTTACTTCTATAGTTTCATTTTATTTATCATTAAAAATATTAACATATTTGGTTATTTGTAGGTGGCCCAATGAGTACAGTTCTACAGCAACTGCACGGTATTCCCATTCTATCTAACTACGAGTGCAGTCAAGCTTTCCGACGCAGGGCCCGGTCTTTTATTAAGGGGTCACAGGAGTCTTAAAAATGTGCAAAGAAGATACTACATAGCATAGTTTGATCTTTCTTGTAATTTTTTAACTACTCAATAAATGAGTATAATTTTTTTATATGTAATTCTACAAGATTTATTTATTATAAAACAAGTTTTAAAATTTATGAAACTTTAGCCAAAACTAAAATAAATGATATTAAACATGAAGGTACTTGAACACACTGTGATTAGGCTTGCGCGGCAAATTGTGAGGTCAAAATTGAAAAAATGACCAAGAAAATGACTTTATATTGTACAAATATGTACAGACTAGGACTTATACCTAAATTCTCAGCTCAATTTTAATTAGAAATTATTTTAAGAACTTTTTTCTAAAAAAATTATTAAAAAATTAAAAATTTTGATTTTAAATTTTTAAAAAAATAATTTCTAATTGAAATTGAGCTGAGAATTTAGGTATAAGTCCTAGTCTGTACATATTTGTGCAATATAAAGTCCTTTTCTTATTCATTTTTTCAATTTTGACCTCACAATTTGCCGCGCAAGCCTAATCACAGTGTGTTCAAGTACCTTCATGTTTAATATCATTTATTTTAGTTTTGGTTAAAGTTTCATAAATTTTAAAACTTGTTTTATAATAAATAAATATTGTAGAATTACATATAAAAAAATTATACTTATACATTCAGTAGTTCAAAAATGACATGAAAGATCAAACTTTGCTTTGTAGTATCTTCTTTGCACATTTTTAAGACTCCTTAGACCCCTTAAATCTTTTCCGACGGGGCTTACCCCAGGATTCATATGTGCTGGATTTATGGAGGAGTGGGGAAAGGATACTTGTCAGGTACATTGTAAACAAGAAGTTCTTAAAGAACTAAAATAGGTTACTTTCCTGTTACTTAAATACTTACTGAAATTCTTATCGATGAAACTGTGCTGGATTTATGGAAGAGTGGGGAAAGGAAACTTGTCAGATACATTGTAAACAAGAAGTTCTTAAAGAACTAAAATAGGTTACTTTCCTGTTACTTAAATACTTACTGAAATTCTTATCGGGGAAACTGTGCTGGATTTATGGAAGAGTGGGGAAAGGATACTTGTCAGGTACAAAACTTTTTAAAGAACTAAAATAGCCTACTTTCCTGTTACTTAAATACTTACTGCAGTTCTTATCGGGAAACAACTAGGTTCCTAACAGTAAATATCATCCAAAACAGTTTCTACTCAAGATTTATACACATTAGAATAAGAATTGCTGAAAACAGCATCCAGCTTTTATTTAAACTTCTAAAAGTCAAAATCAACTATTTTCCTTAATATTCCTCCGAAAATTAACTTAATATCATTTATAGTCTGCTCAATTCATTTGTGGTTCAAAAATTAAATATTTATTAATAATAAAAAAATGGAACTACTCAACTGCATTAAGGTAGGCGAATGCCCAAAATTCTAAAATTTTTACTATTACTTCAATCTTTTCCAAATTTGGCATAGTGATTTCAAATGTAATGAACAATGCTTTTTGGGCAATTTTTTTTATTTAAATATAATTGATTTATTTTAAACGGTGTTTTTCAACTAAAAAAGGGGGTTTACGCCAACACTTCTAGCATAAAAAGTTTTACATTAATTTACCTGAAATTTTTTACAGATGTTATTTTAATATATATCTTTGCCATGAACCTCTAACATCTGGTGTAAATATGTAAGTTTTTTTTTAAATGTCCAAGTGTAAGTTAATCGAAAAAAATCTTTTTTTGTGGTTAATTTATAACATTTTTCTTAATAACTTCTTTTCTTGTAATTTGTATGTAACTCTAGAGAGTCATTGCATGTATCAGTTCAAAACGAAGAATTTTACACATGATTAATGTTTATAGGATGAAAATTCAATGTGGTAGACTTGTTAGCGTAAACCTCTTTTTTTAGTAGAAAAACACTGTTTAAAATAAATAAATTATATTTAAATAAAAAAAATTGCCTAGATAGTATTATTCGTTATATTTGAAATCACTATGCCAAATTTGGAAAAGATTAAAGTAATAATAACAATTTAAGAATTTGGGGGAATTTTGGGTATTCGCCTACCTTAAAAAATAAGAAGTTATAACTAAAACTAAGCAGAATTTTATGCAAAAAATGCCTTGCCGCATTTTTATTAAATAATGAATGAACAATCAAAGAATTACATTGTGCTACATTTTCTGACGTCTTTCTCATGGAATTGTTGATTTTTCAACAGCGGTTTAAATGACTCAAAATTGAAAGATGGACTTCGACAGCATGTCAATACCTACTTTTTTTTTTAATTCTTTTGAATTAAAAAAAAAGAAAAGCAATCTGAAAATGTCTATAGTTTAAATAGAAAAAAAACGTTTAGCTGGTGTGCTGGTTAAAAAAAGTTAGCTGCGTAAAAATATATTACCTTGTACACTGCAAAAAAATAGATAAAAATTGACCGCTGATATTATAGAAAAATGGCGTAAAATTTACAGATTTTATTTTGCGGTATTATTTGAATCTGTTTATTTCAAACAAATATTTGTAATTTTAATGCAAAAGCTGGTTAGCTCAGTCCAACGTGCTCCCAATTAAGCTGTTTCGGCACACAGAAGTTCCACAAACTGTTGAAATGCAGGGTCAATTACAATCTAGTACTCTACGCTAACAAAAAACAGAAAAAATACTGTTATTTTATTTAAAACAGTTTATTTGACAAAAACATGTTGTCTAAAGAAAATAATGGTATTTTTATGTATATGTAGGGGAGAGTGTTGTACCTTGGGTCAATTTTTACATTTTAATTTTTTTCTTCGATAATTATTGTCAAAATAAAAATTTCAAAGCAGCATTTCAACACACCAATATATTCCTCTATAATGTATTTTTTTTAATTATGGCAGCTTGAAATTAAAAAATTGCCACTCATTTAAAGTAGAGAGGATAAACTGTCCCAAGGTACAACATGATGTTGTACCTTGGGACATGCTTTATAATTCAGTCAATAGTCATACACTTGAACTAATTTGGGTCAGGAAACAAACTTTATTTCAAAATACATCAGAAAATGTGCTCTTTAGAACATTTCATCACACGGAAGGAAAAGTTTTATCAGGTGTTGCCAGAATTATATTTTCAAACTTCAATCATTATAAAATATATCCAAAATAAAGCTGAGTTGTATTTTACATGTTTTGTGGAATTGCTTTTAAAATAAAAAATAAAGATATTTTTATTTATCCAAATTATTAAGAATTTAATCAAATTATTAATACTGTCCCAAGGTACAACACACTACATGGTTTAAATAAAAGCAAGATAGTGGACAATCCAAATGCATTATAATTATTTTCTCATAACCAAAATATTTTAAAATCTTCTCTTTTATGAAGAAAATAAAATGCAGTTGACTTTTTGTAAGAGTACTAAGGTAAAAAATTATATTAGAATGAGAAAAATATTAATTTGGGGTAATGAAATATTATTTTTTGTCACCATTTCATCAATTCAATGATGCTAGTGTTAAATTTTATTATGATGATGTCTGTTGGTTAAGGCTACTATTAGAAATAAACAATGTATGAATATTGCCAATAGATTCTTAGAAATTGTCAGTGTCCCAAGGTACAAGCGTCCCAAGGTACAACACTCTCCCCTATGGTATTTTCTTAACAATTTACGGATTTTTCTTTCCGTATGTGACTTGAAAGCAATAACAAAATGATTGTTAAAATTTAGTAACTTCTGGTTCTCAATTAGTTTTGAGTGCAATGTTCTCAAAACTGACAACATTGCATCTTAAAATATGTATGTTTGAGTTCTTAAAATGTGAAAGTCAATATTTGGTGATACAAATTCGGCAAAACTTCTTAACACTTGTTTTAAATTCCAACTGAAATCCATTAAAATATGAACTTGATTTATGTGAAGAAACATTCGAAGTATGATAGACATTAATGTTTCGATCATTTGTATGTTTTAAATCAGACTTTGCTGCAACGAACTAAATGAAATCGCACCATAATTAGTTGCTAGTATGTTCCTAAACTTAAGTTACTTTTCCGCTCTTGTTACTAACATTTAACCTTTTTTTTTTTAAATATTTAACCTTTAAGAAGGCATTTTATCTAAATCAACATAAACATACACGGACTCATGAATATTTGAAATTCGGGGAAATGCAATAAAGAATTTTGCAAACTAAACTACAATGGAAGAAGCAAATACTTATAGGACTGAAATTAAAATGATAATAGAATGGGTTTTTATACCGCATTCATAACACCCTCTGCTTTAATAGATATTTATACAACTAGTGCGAAAATAATGCTTTTTAAAACTAGTGGATTTTATTTCACGAGCGAGTGAAATAAAGACACGTGTTTTAAAAAGTTTACTTTTCGCACGTGTTTCATACACTATTTTTTATAATTGCGTGAAAAAAAATCAAATCTCATTGGCTCAAAAATAATTCACGTGCTAATTAGACTAAAATGAGTTTGGAGCTTCCAGGAGAGATGTCAAAGAAAACAACCAATGAACTAGCAGTTCGAAGGGCTTGACTAAAGAAATATTCCCATCGCGAGAAAAAAAATTTCATTTATTCAAATATAATCCACGCGCATAATATTTTTAAATAAAGCAGATCGATAAATCTTTGGGTGTTATGAGTATTATCAAACCGAAATTTTACTTGAAATGTTGGCATCTAATGAAAGGAGTGACACAAAGTACTTTTTTCCACTTCTTTTGGGTGAAAAAAAGTACTTTGTGTCACTGTTTCAAAAAGTTTGACTTTTTGCACGCTTTTGATATTGAAATAATAATGTAAAAGTCGGCTTTTTTCATGCAATTATAAAAAATATATTTAAATCCAAATTTGCCTATGGCATATTTCTCGTATACCCACTCTTTCCCTAATACAAAGGGTGAAGTGATCCTGAAAATTTATTACTCTTCGACTCTTTGCAGGGTGATTCTGGTGGTCCTCTTATGTATCAGCATAAAGATCAGTGGTTTGCTGTTGGTGTAGTGTCATTTGGATACTCTTGTGGGCAACCAGGACTACCAGGTACCTCTAAACATAAAACAACCCTAGTTTGTGCTATAGAAATCTGAATAATTTTTTGGAAAGGATCATTTGATTTATCTCTATCACCCAAGGAATTCTTTCTAAATACTTTTATAAAGACGTAGGTAGTATATTTCCCCACAAATTCATATAAGGCTGTTTAAAGTATGCTTCCGACCTACTTAATATCCTTTATAAGGACGTTGGAAGTCTACTTCCCACCAACTTCAAAGGCCGTAGGAAGTACACTTACCCCAACAACTTCATATGAGGCCGTGGGAAGTCTACTTCCCCACAACTTCATAGCTGCCAGTGGGCGTTGAAAACATAGTACTTAAGAGGCAGTTTTTTTGAAAACCAGGCAAAACAGGCAGGTTTGGATAGTTGAAATTTTTAAATTTTGCTGAAAATTTCAGAATATGTTCCTTAGAGAGAAGAATATGTTCCTTCCTTCCTTCCTCCTCCCCTCCTATTAGAAACGTATAATTTTGTTTTTGCTAAAAAAAATTGTATTAATGTTTTGGGTGATCAATGTTGAAAATCTTCCATTTTTTTGAAGAAAAACGAACCAACTTACATATGGCAATACTTTTTGTGTCATGAGTTAAAAATTTCAGTGACAATTTTTTCGTGTTCCACTTGTTCTATAGTACATGTTAGGACATAAAAACTTATGGTTGACATTTGGCACAAATTTCCAGGGTCATTCAAAGTAATAGGATTGTTTTTCTGGAATTTCGACCTTTAATATTTTCTTGTGCCAACAGTGAAGCAAATGTGTATATGATCTAATGAATACATACTAAAGAGAAATACCCAAAAATAGCAAGTGATGGGTGGTGGCACTTTTGGTTACAGAAATATTTGACCTTAAACTTGCCGAAAATCCAAAATTGCACGACTTTCGAGGTCATTTATTCCTTGTGCCAGCATTGGAAATGTACAAAATTAGCTGGAAAAAATCCGTATGCATTGCAGAAACAAAATCAATTCACAAACTTATGGGTATTTGCTCCAATTTTATTTAATGAGGCTTTAAACTTGAAAAAAAAAACGCAAAATTTTGTGTTTGCTTCAAAGTTTGGAGCTCCTTAACTCCTTGTATCAAGAGTAACCAGTAATAATATAAGCTGGAAAAGAATCTTTTTGTATTGTAGAAATAAAATAAGTTCACAGAATTATGGTTATGTGCTTCAATTTTATTTAATGCGGCTCTAATCTTAATGCGGCTCTAAACGGAAAAAACGCACAGTTTTGTGTTTGCTGCAAAGTTTAGAGCTCCTTAACTGCTTGTGCCAAAAGTAAAAAGCTATCAAATTAGCAGGAAAACTATCCTTATGTATTGCAGAAAAAAAATCAATTCACATACCTGTGGGTTTTTGCTCCAATTTTATTAAGTGAGGCTCTAAACTTTGCAAAAGAACTCAAAATTTTGGAGGCTGAAACAAGCCCGTTGTATGTGAACATTTTTCAACATTTTTCACAAACACTGGACATGTTTCAGGCCATAAAATAGCAGGAAATTTTGAGTTCTTTTGCAAAGTTTAGAGCCTCATTTAATAAAATCAGAGCAAATATCCATAGGTCTGTGAAATGATTTTATTTCTGTAATACATAAGGATTAGTTTCCAGCTAATTTTATAACTGTTTACTTTTGGCACAAGCAAAAAGGGGCTCTAAACTATGCAGCAATCACAAAACTGTGCATTTTTTCCAAAGTTTAGAGCCGCATTAAATAAAATTGAAGCAAATAACCATAATTCTGTGAATTTATTTTATTTCTACAATACAAAAAGATTCTTTTCCAGCTCATTTTATTACTGGTTACTCTTGATACAAGGAGTTAAGGAGCTCCAAACTTTAAAGCAAACACAACATTTGGCGTTTTTTTTCAAAGTTTAAAGCCTCACTAAATAAAATTGGAGCAAATACCCATAGGTTTGTGAATTGATTTTGCTTCTGCAATGCGTACGGAATATTTTCCAGCTAATTTTGTACATTTCCAATGCTGGCACAAGGAATAAATGACCTCGAAAGTCGTGCAATTTTGGATTTTCGGCAAGTTTAAGGTCAAATATTTCTGTAACCAATAGTGCCACCAACCATCAATTGCTATTTTTGGGTACTTCTCTTCAGCATGTATTCATTAGATCATATACACATTTGCTTCGCTGTTGGCACAAGAAAATATTAGAGGTCGAAATTGCAGAAAAATAAAAATTTCCGATAACTTTGAATGACCCTGGAAATTTGTGCCAAATGTCAACCATAAGTTTTTATGTCCTAACATGTACTATAGAACAATTAGAATACGAAAAAATTGTCACTGAAATTTTTAACTCTTGACACAAAAAGTATTGCCATATGTAAGTTGGTTCGTTTTTCTTCAAAAAACGGAAGATCTTCAACTTCGACAAGCCAAAACTTTAATAAAAAAATTTTCAGCAAAAACAAAAATATACGTGTCTACTAGTTTTTCATAAAGAACATATTCTGTGATTTTCAGCAAAATCAAAAATGTCAACTATCCAAGCCTGCCTGACTCTTAAAAAAAACTGGCTCTTAATAATAAGCTAAATGAGTTGCTTGATATTTAAATTTTATGATCTGAAAAATTGTATTTAAATTTTCTCTGAAATTTGAATGCAATTGTTAAATGTATGTATATATGATGGAATGTGTACGATTTGTGTACGCTTTTCTTGTTTTGTTATTATTTTTCAGAAATTTATATTTTTCCTTTTTCTAAAACTTTCAGGTGGATATACAAGGGTTTCAGAATACCTTCCGTGGATTAAGGAAAACCAAAATGATTTGTAACTCCTATTTTTCAAGAAAAAATGTAATTTGAAAATTTTTGCATTTTACTTTTTGGAATTGTACTTAGTAGGTTTTGTAAAATATTTTAATTTTAATTGTAAAACTTCAGGTTGAATAAATTTGAAATCTTAGAAAATATAAAAGTATTTTATTTTAAACTTTTGGTTCATGCTACGATGCTGTTTAAGAACGAAGAATGTGCACAAATACTGGATAATTGTTTGTAGCAGAAATATTACTTTTTAGTGTAAATATGACATTTCAATCCGTATATTTGTAATAAAATATATTTTTCTGCAACGAAATATGAAAAAAATGAAATGGCTTGGCTTAAATCTCGTAAAAATAAAGATCTATCTATAAAGAAAAATAAAATTTTTGTGTGTGCTTTGATTATGTGGATGAATTAAGTTTAAAATAACTAGTAAATGAAAATGGGACAATTTCAATTGTTTAGTTCTACAATTTTATTAAATTTTAAGACTTACAATCGATTAACAAAGAAAAATATTCTATTTAGCAATTTATTTCATTAAACACATTTATATTATTTGAAGTGAGAAGAATACGAAGAGTATTTAAAAATAATAAAAATTATGTAGCATGCAGTATATGATTGTGAAATTGTAAAGTAAACATTAACGTTAAATCTTTAAAAAATTATGTTCGTAAACAATTTGTAAGTTTCTGTATTTAGAGAATTTAATAAAATGACAAATTCCAAATAAAGCTTCAATAAAACTTGCATAAGACTACCAAAAAATTTATTAAAATAAGAGATGTATTGACAAAGTGTATCTTTGGATACTTAATAAGTGCGATTGGTATATAACAATGATAAAACAATGCGGTTTGGGGAAAATAGGTATTGATTTTTTAACCTAACCATGTACAAAGGATCAAGAATATACATTAAGAAAAGCAAAATAAACTAAGTGTCGCAAGTCTTCAGACATCATTTCTATTGCTATTGATCCAGTCCACATATTCGGAGACTCTTGTGTATCCACCTGAAATAAAAAAAAAAACCCAGTGAATTCTGCATATTTTTTATTTATAAAATTTGAATAAAAGATCTTTTGGAAAATAGCATAATCGATATGGCATTTTTAAGTAACCAAAAATATCTTAGTCTTTTAGTCTATCAAAAAACTTTTGAACTAAATTTTTGAACCTTTATAGAAAGCTTGAATTGTAACGTTAGATTCAAAACTTTCAGTACATTACATAGTAGAAATTATTTGCTGTCACTAAAAGCATTGAATACAACATTCAGTTATATAAATTCTGGTTTGAAGTTTGGCTTAAGTTCCTTTATAGCTTCAGAAATATTAATTAACTATTTTCCATTTAAACGTTCTTAACCCTCGTATCGCTCCTTTGAAATTGACGAAGTGATGTTTCGCCTTCTATGTCTTGCTCTCTTGATATTTAGGGGCTGTAATTTTCATTAGTAACGCACCAATGGGGTTGGAACTAACTTAAATCAACCAATCAAAACGACAATTGCTGGAGGGTTCAGTAGTAACGCACAAATAACAATTAAACTAACTCCAATCCATCAATTATATCACTATTAGATTTAACTATCTTCTTTTAAATCTCAAGCTATAAACGAATGAAATATTAAAAACAAATATCTACATTCATATTGTTTCATACATATTTTTAAATAATTTTCAGGGGTAAAGGATATAGTTATTTTTATTGCCGTTTTCTTCAAAATTACACAATCGTTAACCCTGTAATGCAAAAAAAAAAAATCATCCCGAAAAAATATATTTGTATCTTTAATACTCATAAAATTTGGGGGGTTTTCAAAACAATTTATTTGTATTTAGTACTAGTATTATTTTACTTTGAATACTGCCAAAGACGTAATTTCACAACAGTTAATAATTTCACTCTTTAATTTTGAATACACTTTTACTACTGTCATCTTTGTTTGAGGGTTATGTTACTTGTTGCCATATGGCAACTATATGCGTTAGAGAGTTAAGGTGTTAGTATTTTTTGTGAATATAGTACAATATTAGGATTTTTGCAACACCTATCTCCCAACTGTGGCCATATGGCTTTCTAGATATCTTACCTGGTAACCCTCTTCTTGCGCAAGAGTATCCAAACGACACGACACCCACTGCATACCATTGACTGCCATCCTGATACATGAGCGGGCCCCCAGAATCGCCCTAGAATATATCGGTAGCACTCTAATATAATACATGTGGACAAAGCATTGTAATGCATGCTACAAAAGCAATGTATTATGAATACTCTGTGATGCATTTAGTAATAATGGAAGAAAATTTAGTATGACTGTAATTTAAGTAGATAATGTCGTTGTAAAGAGGGTAATGAGAGGTATTTTGTAACCCAAAAGTAATGAGTATGCAATATCATGTATTAAATTAGTATAATTTATTTGTTTAAAAACTCATTTACACTGAATGGAACTTTAGTAAGAGATACACACATGACAGGAATGATAAGTCTTTTTTTACTATTATGCATGCTAAAACTCGTCTTAATCAAATGCATTAAACTAAAGACATTCAGACAAAGTTTGACGAATAGGAAAATACCAAAGTTCAATTTATAATATTTTGAGATTATAAACATTATATTTATACTTGTACTTAATTCTTTGTAATTTTTTTCTTTAAATTAACCTGCCTCTTTGGGCATAAAATCTTGTTTTTATTCATTTTAAAATTTGCACTCTTAAAACAAAAGAGTGAATTTCACTCCAGTTGGAGAAGTGCATTTTCGACACTGGAAAGGAGTGAATATTATCTCAGACTGAGTTAAAATCACTAGTTTGGAGTGATCCTTCGGAGGTTTAATGCACAAAGGATCCACTCCAAAAGGAGAAGTGCATTTTCCAGACCGGAGGAGTGAAAATCAATCAGACTGAGTTAAAATCGCTCGTTCGTTTTAACAGTGTGTATTCAAAAATTTAATGGTTGTCATACCCCGCAGCTATCCCGCCCCTCTTCTTCTAAAAATCCAGCACAAACAAATCCCTGGGTAATGCCTCTCGGAAAATCACTTCTGAACGAATCGGCTTCTGCAGTAAAAGCCTGGTTACACCTGGAGTTGGATAAAATCGGTATGCCACTCAGTTGTTTCAGCGTTCGACTCATTTGGCCACCTGAAATTATGGTTAGTATATAGTTTTTATCACGATAATCAGTTCATTCTGAACATAGTTATTTTTCATTTATCATAGTTTATTGTAATGATGTAAAGTTTTACGCATCGTGTGTGGAAGGTGTTGTAGGTGATACTTACTGTTACAAATCTACTTGCTTCAAAAATCCATTCATTGTATTTTTTGTGCGCATTAGAAACTGTTTATTTTTTAAACATAAAAAATATTTTTCTTGACTATTATCAAAAGATATAACCATCTATTATTTATAATTTTTGGTTTTCTGTTATTTTTTTATTCAAACAAACTTTCAAAAATATATTGAAAAAGTTAGGAAATATTCCAATGGCATAGTTAAAAAATAAGATTTTTTTGAGTTCTTTACCCTCTTGAATGAAAAATGTAAATTGTGTGATAAATGCAGTTGACTTATAGTTTACGATCGAACTTTTTGAAATCGACTCAAAATTTTTATTTGAATCTTCGATAAGTAATTTTACAACAAAATATTGAACCAGTTTCAAAAATTGGGAACATAGAGACCACTATGTCAGCTACATTAACCATTAAAAAAAACCGTTTGTTGAAAGTATTCAATACAGCCGAATAGAGGTGGTTTACAAAAATATTTTTTTTTTCATTGAATTAACACTGAGACACTTGGATTTGGATACACGTGTCAGTTCCTACTTAAACAGGTTATTTATTTAACATTTAAGCAGCGATTTCGTCAAACAGCGCTCCTTGCATTACAATCCTTACCCTTCTAAAAAATAAGCAAATTGTCCGAAGTGTAAAATTGTTTTCACTTCACAAGATTTATATTGAAATTTTTAGCTAAAAATTTAATTTCTTAAAATTTGTAAAAATTAGATTTCTGTATTAGATGATTTTATGAAATGGCTCTTCCACGATTTAATTTCTAAATTGTAATAAAATTATAAAATTTATAAATTTTGAATATTTATGGATGTTGCTGGAAAACATGATATTCAGATGACAGGTTATCCCTCAGACTGGTACATAAATCACCGAGGGATTGGAAAGCTACTCTTAAGAAGTAACTCTGTTACAGTTACTTAATTAGAAAAGTAACTCTGTTACAGTTACTTAATAAAAAAAGTAACTATGTTACAATTCGGTTACTTTATTTGAAAAGTAACTAGTTACAGTTACTTAATGTGAAAAGTAACTAGTTACAGTTATTTAATGAGAAAAGTAACGAATTACAGTTACTTTTAGAAATTAAAATTTATAAAGTAGTTAAATTGGAAAAAAATCTAATGATGAAAATTCAACATTGTTAAAAGTTAAATTTTAAATAGTTAAATTAAAAATAAATGCCGAACTACCGAAAAGATCCATGACGAGTTTCGTGAAAAGAAACGGAAAAG
The DNA here is from genome assembly GCA_023701765.1 of Hylyphantes graminicola. NCBI lineage: Eukaryota > Metazoa > Arthropoda > Arachnida > Araneae > Linyphiidae > Hylyphantes > Hylyphantes graminicola. The sequence continues at coordinate 51,144,158 of CM043119.1, forward strand.
TAACTCACTTTTTCGTTACTTCGTTACTGCCAAAAATTAGCTAAGATGTAGTCACATTCTGGAAAATTTAACGGCGTTACCTGAAAAAAGTTACTCGTCCAATTAAAGCGCTTACTCCAATCCCTGAAATAACGGTTGATTTGGGTGGGTGCCTATACAGGTGCAGGCTCGTCCCTTGACTGTGGTTCTAAAATACGACGCCCGTCGCCAATAGCCCTCGTGTAGCTCTAGTGCGACGATAATTCAAACCTAGCCTAACCGATGCCTGAACTCACCCACTGATGTGACGCCCCACCCCGCCACAGTCGTGCCCATCCCGGTTATGTTGATGAAATCCCTGCCCCACGGAAGACAAATGGGCATGAAGTCCGGAATGTCCACAGCCCTGGTCAGCGTCACGAGGGCGATGTCATCGTAGAAGGAGCGGGCCCTGTATCCCGGGTGGACGAGTATGCGAGCGATGGGGTACTCCACAGCCTGGTCGAGGTTGACGTGTCCGATTCGTGTGGAGTAGAAACTGGGGCTGTGGAATAAATTGTTGATGAGAGTGTAATGACGTCACTTTCTTGTATTTAATTATTTTTCGTAATGACTTATTTTTGGTTTTGCAAACTGAACTGAAAAGAGTGTGTAAAAAAATTCGTGCGTTCGCTTTGGCGACGCGTTTGTCAGAACTTAAAAAAAATGTGACTGCTAAACATCTTTGTCGTATAGCTCCAGAAAATCTACGTGTTTTTTGTCTGATACTTTTTGTGATTGTCCTGAAATTAAAAAGTTATCGTCTTAAAAAGAGTTTCAATGCAATTAGTACAAGAGGTTTGGCAATGAGTTTGAGGGGAATGGACGAGGGTCTCCAAACCAAAGTGCACTGTTAAAAATTTTGTGCTTGCTTTCACCATAATAATGGAACTTAGTAGCTGCAACGGCTGTGTGGTGAAATGTTTCATCATATTTCCGGTAATTAGTCGAAATTTTTTTTCAAGTTTTGGAAACAAAGACATGAAAAGCGGTTCAACCCAATGCCGAAAATATGGTGAAACTCTTCACCACACAGCCATTGCAGATACTAAGATCCATTATTATGGTGAAAGCAAGCACAAAATTTTTAACAGTGTGCCTCTGTGTTAATCCAACAGCAAAAAATAATTTTCTAAGACACTTTTCTACGGCTGCCATTGAATTCTTTCACGAACGTTTTTTTTTTACATTATAAATGTTGCTGAATTACAGGGTTCCATTATAACATACTTTTTGAAAGTGGTTTGAATATTTTGTTGCAAAATTTTTATTGATTTTTTAAATAAAAAAAGTGTTCAAGCCCATATGAAAAAATGGGATTATATAATTAAGTAAGTCAGCTATATTTATCATATAAAAAAACCTTTTGTAAAATTATTCAATACAGAGTTCTGAGAAATTTGTGTTTATTACATTGGATTAACACAGAGGCCCTTTGGTGTGGAGATACGCATCCATTCCCCCCTTATGTACAAAGTATGCAAATAAATTCCAACTCGCGAATAAAGATTGTTTCCTATTAAGTTTAATAATGTTGTTTAAAAACAACACTTACTCTCTTCGATCAAAGCAGTGTGCAGCCGAAATTACGTGACGTCTGTCAATGAGAAATCCCGTACACGATGGATACAGGGCACCCATTGGGTCTCTCTCATGTATGGCGACCTTGATTAGCAAAAACAAATTTGTAATCAATAGAACTGCAACGGTAACTTTAACTAAAAACCAATTCTTCCCGAGAGTTTAAAGTAACAAAAAAGTATCTAAAACCAGTTTTTCCTTATATTAAATAATTTTTCAACACGACAAAGTGGCAATTTTATTGGACTTCTTGCACCAACATATTTATAAATTTAAGAAAAATTCATTTTTTTTTATTGTTAGAAAAAAAATCATGCTTGTTTGGAGAGCTGGGAAATAAGTCAATTTTTCCTGAAGACAATTTATAGTGCTTGTAATGTGCCTTACACCATGTTATAAGCTGCTATCTGCAACATCTTGATGATGCATCTAAAAAATCTTTTGGAAAAAACACTGTTTAGCACACTTGGTTTTTTTCTTCTGAACATTAGGAACATGTATTCTATTACCTTATAGTTGTATGTTTTGGGTGGCAAACCAATGGCAGATTCAGAATCGATGTTTTAAAATTTTTATTTATTTAACTTGTTAAATTTCATGCACATAAGACCAGTGTAAAAAATATTTGATGTATCCATCATTAAAATATTTGCAAATTACCTACTGATAGTTTTTTAGATTAATAATGTTCCTGTCAAGTACACTCTTAAAACAAACGAGCGATTTTGACTCAGTCTGAGTTAATTTTCACTTTTTTCGGTGTCGAAAATGCACTTCCCTATAGGAGTGGATTTTACTCTTTTTTTTTGTAAAACCTCCAGCAATCTTAACAACAAACTAGCTATTTTAAGGCGATTAGGAGCGATTAAGAAGTTAATTTTCACTCCTTTCCAATGTCGAAAATGCACTTCTCCTATAGGAGTGGATTTCACTCTTTTGTTTTAAGAGTGTAGTAAATGCTAAGTTACCATCCATGGCCAAGCTCCTTGCTGAGCATCCACTCCTCCAATAATAAATCCAGCCAGAGACGGATTGGTTCTGCCACATTCTGTAAGGTAAATGCCAAATAATGAATTGCGTAAGAAATTAATGGAAGACCGTGCGACTTGGTGACGCTTTCAAGAATTTGAATTCTGTGCGGTTTTTAACACTATGACTGCGGCGATAGAGATTAAAAATTGGCATCGATAGAGGCTGATGTGAAGTAGAAGAATATCCTGTTTCTTAAACCAGTTCGTTACAATAGAAATGAACTATCTGTTCTACATTTACAATGAAATAAAAATCTTAGTTGAGGTCGGAAAAGTACAAGGTTAGATTGAATTAAGTCGCTAACTAAAGCTACACGACAGCTAGTCGTAAAAATACAAGGAAATGATCCTGGCCTTTTCCGATCGGATAACTCATCAACTGTCACAATCATTGAATTTAAAGCCAATAACCAGATTAGTTTAAGTGATTAACTTAGTATGAAATCCTCAACAAATTTACATAATTCATATTTTTTGGGTTGTTTTTGTTAAAAAAAACTACAACAAATAAAACAGAGACTATTTGCAATTTTTAATAGCTAGATAGTTCAATAAAAAACTAAACCGCACTGCGAAATGCAGTATGTCTGGTCGCCCTTTACTTCAAATGAAGGGTTTAATTTCCTCGTAATTTGAATTTGAATGTACTCTTTCAAATCCTCAAGTATTATTCCAAGCACAGTGGGATCGGTTGCAAAAGTGTAAAATCTAATATTCTACTTCCTAATCTTCAAATTGATCATCAAATAACCTTAAATTTGCTTGCGGTGAACCCGGGAAAGGGCGCGCAGGGTGCAACGTACTAGATGATTTTTTTAGAACTAATATTCTTATGTAACTTATGTTTTTCAAAGTTCTCCAACTGTTTAGAATTGGTTAGAAAGTCACTCGATCAACTTACGTTCTGAATTTATCTACTGCAGAGATACCCCTAAAAAATAATCACCATCAAAATGTGTCGTCAATAGTCAGCGCCTGCTCAAAGGTTCACATTATTCAAATAGGTGACAAATAACACAAAAACTGTATAAGTTTTAAACTCTATGAACGGAAATTCATCACATCTGGGATTACTAGGTGTCAATTGAATATCATACAAAAGGGTAAATGAAAGAGCTAAATCGTGTAGTTTGTGCAACCACTAGACCATCACGTTTATCAAGTTTACAAACGAACTTGAACTCTTAAGAACGGTTGGCAAAATGGTTCTATGAATTTTGTCAGAATGTGCTGTTATCGATGAATCGGAAAAACAGGACGCGCTGGCGCGTCCTCAGCAGCCGAAGTGCTAAACAGCAAATGTGCACTGGAAAAATGCTAAGTGAAGCCGCTTCCTGTTGAAAGAGTAACGCTTTCATTCATTGACAAAGTGCTATGGAAAATGAAACAGCATTAATATAACGAAACAAACATTAGATATAAGCAAATTTACAACATTAATTCAAAATATGTAGCTTTATGGATAGGATCTGATCATGATAGGATGGAACCTAAGGCTCGGATACTTTGGGGACCCATTTGGAGTGATATTTTTACAAACAAATGCATAGTTTAAAAAAATCCCTTTAAACGGACTTCAATCACCAAATTTTATAATATCAATCCATCATCGTGCTTCATTTTATGGACAAATAAGAATAATACTTTAAATTATGTTGGCTGTAAAATCATACAAAATTGTAAATGTGAAACAAAACTTATCGGTTGAAAGTTAATTTTTGGGCCCCCTAAAATTATGGGCACGAGGTCTGGGCCTGCCATGTAGGCCTAAGCATGGTCAGGCCTGTGTATGGAGTAACATTAAATGAAAAATATGTGTTTTGGGATTGTCTTGCTTGTGAAAATCACATCAATCCTCATTTAGGAAGCTTTAAAGTACCTCAGTCAAAAGGCTCACTTTTAAGGTTCGTGTATGGTAACAGATATCTATACAATTCAAATGGGGAAACGTTTGACCCGAATTTAAGTGCATACGACATATATTCACGAAAATTTACCAAAAAATACAGAAGGAAGTTATTTTGCCAAAAAAACATAAGTATAACTTTAAAGATATTAATTAGTTAAAATTAAAACATTTTTTTTGTTTAGATATGTGGCGAACGCCTGAACTTTAACTGTAACTACTTATCCGGACCTGTAACTGTGACCAGTATATTTTGTATAAATACGATAAGCGCTGCTTCGTTGGCGCGCACACCCCTTTTGGGTTATTTGTTATTATTTACTTTCTGTATCTTCTGTTGTGCCGCGGTTAATTTCTAATATGATTTTATGTGTTCATCGAGTTTTATAAGTTAAGTTTGTTGTTATTAGTTATTTAATAAATTTGTTATTGTTATGACTAGTACTTTATTTACTTAACATGACTTGGTGAACCACAAAATGGTGACCCGGTCTATTTCGAATGCTTTTGAATTAACCATGTATTTTTGTACTTTTGCATGTTTTCTGGTATCGAGTTCTGAATGCTGATACGATTTGCATGCCGCATTGTAACCTGCTTGGTCGTGATTCGAGCCGTCGTCATTTAGTTTGCTGTCGTAAGTAAACAAACAGCGTTTCGGTTGTCTTTTCGGTAAGCAAAATTTTTGATATCCAACTGTCTTTTTCAACTGCTCTCTGCAAATTAAGTGCGTATTATTGTGTTTATTAATTAACATTGTTATGTAAATAGAAATTTTTTTGTGGTATTCATTGAATTGTGTTAAAAATTTTGTAACTTTTAATATAAATTGTTTGTACTATGCCTGATCCAAGCGATCTTAAGGATCACCTTAACGAGGTCCCTGCCGCTAGCAGTGAAGTTGGCAAAATCGCACTGCGTTTGCCTAGTTTTTGGACGTCTAACCCCAGATTATATTTTGCTCAAATTGAGGCAAATTTTGGATTATCCAATATAACTACCGAGAGTACTAAATTTTGTTGTTTAATCTCGGCTTTGGAGAAACAGGTTATGCTAACCATTGCAGATTTAATTGATAACCCGGACTTAAAGAACCCTTATACTACAGTTAAAAATCGGCTAATTGAGGAGTTTTCTGTGTCTGAAAGCAAGCGTATTAAAACTCTTTTGCAAGATTTAACTTTAGGGGATTCTAAACCTTCCGCTCTGCTTAGACGAATGAGGGAATTAGCCGGTACAAATTTTACCGATCAGGCCTTGAAGTCAATGTGGTTGTCACTTTTGCCGCCTTCTGTTCAAACAGTACTTAGCGTCAGCAAAGACGGCTTAGACGATTTGGCTGGTTTGGCTGATCGAGTTTTTGAAGTCACTAGTACTTCTCTTAACTGCAGTACAGTTAACTTAAAAACTGAAGATGTCTCAATAAAGTCTGAAATCCAGTCTTTAAAAGACGAAATTATTGCTTTAAAGTCCCAAGTTCGTCAACTAAGCAGAACGCGAAGTTTTTCTAGAGGTCGTTTTGGCAATCGTAAAAATGTTGTCCAGCAAACTAAAGAAAAGGCTGATTCGGACCAGACTACACCTAAATTGTGTTGGTATCACAAGAAATATGCCGGCAAAGCTGATAGGTGTGTTAAACCATGTGGGTTTGATTTAAACTGAAAAGCCCTGCATTGGATTCGGTGATCAATGCCGATAAGGGCGTAATTTACAATCGCCGTCTTTTCATTACTGACCGTAAAACCAAGTTGCAATTTCTTGTAGACTCTGGATCCGATGTAAGCCTGTTACCTGCTTCATTTAAATGTTGTAGATTGCCGTCAAAAAACATTTTGTACGCAGCCAATGGTACAACCATCAAAACCTTTGGAACAAAATTTTTGTCCTTGGATTTTGGTTTGCGTCGAAGTTTTAATTTCACATTTATAATTGCTAACGTTTCAAAACCAATTTTGGGTGTGGACTTCTTAGACCACTTTCACTTGTTAGTGGACATTAAAAATCGTAAACTGATTGATCCAACTATAACTAACAGTGGTAATCGTGGTGTGGTTTTGCCAACTCGGGTACCTAGTGTAAAAACTATTGTGGGAACTACCATGTTTGATGACTTGATTCGGGAATTTCCTGAAATTACCCAACCAAGGGTTGAAAATGTAAAGGTCAAGCATGACACTGTTCACTATATTAAAACTTTTGGTCCTCCCGTTTCTGCTAAGGTTCGCAGATTGAGTCCCGATAAACTTAAAGCTGCTAAAGCAGAATTTGACTTTATGTTAAAAAGTGGAATTTGCCGTCCTTCTAAAAGTCCTTGGGCGAGTGCCTTGCATATGGTTCCTAAAAATAACTCGGATTGGCGTCCAACGGGTGACTACAGAGCTTTGAACCTATGTACTCAAAAGGATAAATACCCACTCCCTAATTTACAGGACTTTAGTCAAAATTTGCATGGTTCTCAGATCTTTTCAAAAATTGATCTGGTTAGAGCCTTTAACCAAATTCCTGTTTATAAAGATGATGTAGAAAAAACGGCTGTCATTACTCCGTTTGGTTTATTTGAGTTTATATTTTTGCCTTACGGACTTTGTAATGCACCACAAACTTTTCAAAGGTTTATTAACGAAGTTTTATTTGACTTGGATTTTGTTTTTGCTTATATTGATGATATTTTGATTGCAAGTAAAGACTTAACTGAACATTTAGAGCACATTCGTATTGTTTTTGAAAGGTTTAAAAAATATGGGTTAACTATGAATGTTTCGAAATGTGATTTCGGTAAAAGTGAAGTTTCCTTTCTAGGCCATTTGGTTAATGATAAAGGTATTAAACCTTTACCTCACAAGGTTGATGCTATTGAAAACTACCCCCAGCCACGCACTATTAAAGATCTTAGAAGGTTTTTAGGTTGCCTAAATTTCTACCGAAGATTCATTCCTAAAGCAGCAGAATTACATGCTCCTCTCAATGCTTTATTATCTGGTAGTAAAAAGAACGATAATCGACATATTGTTTGGACTGATTTGTTAGTAGATGCTTTTACGAAATGTAAACAAAGCATTGCTAACATTGTTCAATCGTCGCATCCGGAACCTGATGCTGAATTAGTTCTTTTCACAGATGCTAGTGATGTCGCTGTGGGTGGTGCACTGCACAAAGTAACACCAAACGGTTACTTACCTTTGTCATTTTATTCTACTAAATTGAATAATGCTCAGAAAAAGTATAGTGCTTTTGATAAAGAGTTGTTAGCTATATACCTTTCTATTATTCATTTTAGGTATATGCTGGAAGGGAAAAAATTCTATGTTATCACCGATCACAAACCCTTGACACATGCATTCGCTCAGAAATTTGAAAAATGTTCTCCAAGGCGTTTACGCCAATTAGAATTTATTTCGCAATTTACCACTGACTTGCGTTATCTTAAAGGTTCTCAAAATCTGGTAGCCGATGCATTGTCAAGGATTGATGAAATTGTCTTACCTGTAAAAATTGACTATAATGTAATTGCAGAGCAGCAGTTGAGAGATTCCCAGTTGAAGGATATTTTGGATAACGTTTCCGAGACTAGTTTAAATCTCAAACTTGTCAAATTGCCTAATCCTGAAGTTGAGCTGTACTTTGATATTTCGCAAGAAAATACTCGGCTTTACGTTCCGGCTTCTCACAGGCGAGTAATTTTTAACTCTATTCACGGTTTGGCTCACCCTAGTGCACGTACAAGCCTAAAGCAAATATGTGCTAGTTATGTGTGGCCGTCTATGCGAAAGGACATTGTGAGTTGGTGTCGAACCTGCATAGCTTGTCAAAAAGCTAAAGTTGGCAGGCACACCGTATCGCCTCTAAGTACAATTGAAATGCCGAATTCTCGCTTTTCTCACGTAAACTTGGATCTAATCGGTCCTTTACCTTTGGCACGTGGTTTTCGTTATTGCCTCACTGTCATTGATCGTTTTACCAGGTGGGTCGAGGTGATTCCTTTGGTTGATATTACTGCGGAATCAGTCTCCAGTGCATTCCTTTTTCATTGGGTAGCACGCTTTGGTGCACCTGCTCGAGTCACGACCGACCAGGGTAGGCAACTAGAATCTGCCACTTTTAAGGGTCTAATGCAGTGCTTGGGCACTGAAATAATTCGCACAACTGCCTACAACCCTAAAGCCAACGGTTTGATTGAAAGGCAACATAGGACAATTAAGGCAGCTTTAATGTGCTATAACAATGCCTCTTGGATTGACTGTTTGCCTTTAATACTATTGGGTTTAAGAACAGCAGTTCGGGGTGATTGGGATTATACCTCAGCTTCCCTGGTTTATGGACAAAACTTGAGATTACCTGGTCATTTTTTTTTGGAACCACAAATCTCTTTATCCCAACCAGACTTGATTGTCCAGCTTCATAAGGCTTTTAAAAACGTTAAGCCTAACCCAACTGCTTGGCATTGTCAGAAGACTGTTTATGTACCCAAAGCCCTCAATACCTGTTCTCATGTTTTTCAAAGAATTGATTTAGTCCGAAAGTCTTTGCAGCCTCCCTATGAGGGTCCATATAAAGTGCTAAAACGCAGGCCTAAGATTTTTCTCTTGCAGATTAACAATAAGGAGCGTTGGGTTTCCGTAGATAGGCTCAAGCCAGCTTTCCTGCCAGTGGAGGAATCTGTTCCGGCCTCTGCAGCATTGGCACCTCCAACCCCTTCCTCGGTCAAGCAAGTTCAACCGTCTGCGAGAGAACAGAGTTCACCAGCTTCAAGTCCTCCTCAAAGAATCTACATAACGAAGCGTGGAAGAAGAGTCCGCTTTCGGTTTTGATGTTTACCTGTGCGAACTGTCTTTTTCTCCGGGGGGAGTGCTGTGGCGAACGCCTGAACTTTAACTGTAACTACTTATCCGGACCTGTAACTGTGACCAGTATATTTTGTATAAATACGATAAGCGCTGCTTCGTTGGCGCGCACACCCCTTTTGGGTTATTTGTTATTATTTACTTTCTGTATCTTCTGTTGTGCCGCGGTTAATTTCTAATATGATTTTATGGGTTCATCGTGTTTTATAAGTTAAGTTTGTTGTTATTAGTTATTTAATAAATTTGTTATTGTTATGACTAGTACTTTATTTACTTAACATGACTTGGTGAACCACAGATATCTACATGCTGTTAGGACTGCCATCTGTAGTTAGTAAATAATTACTAAATTTTTGTTTTAATTATATATACTAATTAATGTCTTTAAAATTAGACTTGTTAATTATTTTAATGGCAAAATAACTTTCGCCTGTATTTTTTGGGTAAGTTTTCGTAAGTCATGTCGCATACTTTATCTAAGAACAGGATCAAAAGTTTCCGCATTTGAATTGTACAGAGATCTGTTACCATACAAGACCCTTAACGAAATTCCATACAAACACACCTGTATTTCTGGTACCAGGAGAATACAATGTAGGTCTTGTAGGAGAGGTCACACCGGTTCTAACAGTCTGCCTTCTGGTGGGCGGATTTCTTATTGGTGTAGTAGTCGGAGGCCGACGAGTTGGATTTAAGGGACCTCTCCTCATTGGAGGGCAGCAGATTCTTCGCCGCCAGTTGTTGATGTATCCACAGACAATCGGTCGAGAGTTGCCCATTTGAGAAAGTGATCGACATCTGCCTTGATCGACGCATCTGCTGTTGCTTGGGCACACTTGATCGTCAATGAAATCTAAAATACATTTGAATAAATTTTAAATAAAAATATTTATCAATAAGCAAATAGTTAAAATATACATCACCATATCAAAATAAATACTTTCCTAAGATTTCAGATCCATCATTTTTCGAGTTGAATTTCTTTACCCATTATATGGATACATGTATGTCTAAGTTGGTACCTGAAATTTAGGGGAGATTTCTCCTTTTTCTAATGGGGTTGTTTCACGGAGAATCTGGCAACAGCTTTGTGTTCTTGTTTTCCTACTTTAGAAACTTTAGAAGTTCTAATGCGGTGTCCTGACTACAACATCAACGACCACACCTGCGCTCGCATCAAAGTAAGTGCGCGCATCAAAGAAGGTGCCTGCGCTTGCCTTTACACATTATATACATGCGCACAGGTGTTGTTGTTGCTGTCGTAGCCATGACACTGCTTTAGAATTACTTTTGTTTTGGTAAAATTGGTTGGTTGGTAGACCTATGTTCAGGATAATGTGCTTGGTCCACAAACCTGATTATCTCTAGCAACCAATCAACCAGCCAATTTAACCAAAACAAGAGAAATTCCAAAGCTTCCAAAAATTCTAAAGTAGAAAAACATGAACAAGAAGCTGTTGCCAGATTCTCCGTGAAACAAACCCCATTCTATTCCAATTTATATTTTTTCTCCACTTCCTTAAAAACTAATGACTAAAAACTAACCGAATTAAAAATATACAGTTTACATTGTCAGTTACCGGTTTAAGATAAAAATATTTTTTTAAAAAGGTTTCCAAGAAATCGTTATTTAAAAAAAATTCTCAACTATACCTGTTTCAAAAATGTTTTTCTTTCATAGGCGTGATTGAAACGGTATCGTAAAAAAAGTTCAATAATTGATAGTACAGCTCCCCTCAAACCAAAGAGTAATTCCTAATAGAGAAGTCATTTAATCAGAAGTTGAAAAAAAATAGGCTCATGGAATTTAAATCTCGATTGCTCGATTGCTAAACCTCAATTAAAATTCTATCATTTACGAGCACTGATAATTTTTTTTCATGAATGGGAAGTAGATCCCGTTTTACAGTAATATTGAATTAGAACATCATGATAATAATTGCCTCATGTGTCCGTAATCTAAAAAGAAAAAATGCATATCTTTAATGCTTATATTGTAGTCACGGTTACAGGTTGTGAATCAATGAACATCCAAAAACACGCACTCAAAATAAAGCTTATTGTTCGATTATTTTACAAGAATTATTTCCATCGGACTTGCCACATCGGTAGACTTCTAAGTCTAACACTTTATTAGCTATACGACGACGGGGAAAAGATAAGGTTGTTTGTGCATTACGGATAACCATTATTATTTGAAACTGAAATATCTGTTTTTACAGGAACAAAAATCTTTCTTACTCACGGTTTTTAGATTCAGCGTGCTCAATTTCTAGCTAAGCTCAATCAAACATAAGATGTTAATTTTTTTCTTGATACAATTGTTTATTTTTCACCAATCCAATCGTTTCAAAGTTAATTTAGTATTAAAATAAACATTACTGTTCCAACTTTACTGCTACTTGTTAACTAATGGATTCTTATAGACCTTGACCATCAACACCAAACTTAATTTAATATATTTTTATTCTGTAAATTAAAAGAATCAAATCGTTGCATGCTTACTTTGAGCGCAGACGCATCCCAGTATAAGAAAGAAGTATACCAAAACTGACAGTATTCCCGACATCTGTTATAAAAATATTAAGTTTCCACTTCGTTCGAAATTTATAAGAATGAACTAGAAAGTAGATTAATTATGTAACAGAAACAACGAGGAAGATTGGAATTTTTCCGGATGTACCGCATATCCTACGATTTTCGAAATTCAGATTTTCACTTGATAAGCCGTACTTCTTCAAAGTTTCCTCTTAACAAATTTGACGCTCCTACATTACATCTGCAGAACAAAAAAAACTTATTGAATTGATAACATAACAGCTTTTTCTGTTAGTATTGTTCCTATCAAAAGATCCAATGATATAGTTTTGTTCCCTGATAATAAACGCAATGTCCTTAACAGGGTAAGTTACAATAATAAGGTTAATTTCAATTTACAATTGATAACCAGAAACTAAACAACATAAAGATATGAAGGAAGTGCATTTAAGGGTCATTCTCTGTAAATGGGACAAATTGCACTTTTAAAATCTGAGAAAATAATATTTTTCTAATTGAATAATTTTTATTATATATGTTTCACATATTCATGTATAGTAAAGAAAATGATTCAGATCCATTTAATGATTTTTTTAAGCAAATAGATTTTTTTCCATATTTGACAACTATCGTTAACTTCTTTAGATGTTGAGCATGCGCAACAGGCAATGTATGCTCATGCAACACCGAAACCATTGCATGCCTCTTTGACTGCCCCATTGTGTTTTAGTTCAATAACTTGTGATACAAGTCTCGATTAGGCTTGGTTGAATAAAAGACGCAACTAAACCTACAGTAGACAGAACACACGATACATTTATTTTTATTTTTATTTTTAGAATGGGGCTGCAATATTGGCAGTCAAGCCTTTGCAGACTCGGCATATTCCCCAGAACTGAGAGCCATTCTTTTTTGTGGCACCATCTAGGCGACTCTCACTACCAATTTTGACGCCCAGATTACAATGAATCCGAGCTCTCTGTGGATGTTAAAGTATGCCGAGATTTTAATTTTGCCAAGAGAATCCAAGCCAAATGGACCCTCCAGGGATCTTTTACATGCCACATAATCATATGACATGCGCGCCCAGGATTTTGCCATCCAGAAAATCCGACGACTCAGCCGGGGCTCGAACCCGCAATCTTGGGCTTATGAGGCGGACGCGTTAGACCTCTCAGCCACTGAGCCGCTCACACACGATACATATCTGCATAGGAATGCGAGTCTTTTTTTGTTAATGGGAAAGTTAGGCTAGATTAGCTTGAATTACCGTCGCACTACAGCTACATGAAGGCTTATGGCTAAGGGCGTCGTAATAGGGTACTTGACTAAATTCTTTTTATTAGTTTAAATTTTTTTATGCCAAAAATATTGGACCCGTATTTTTTCTTTTTTTCGAGTACTCCATAAAAAGGCAGAAAAATGAATTTAAAAATTAGGACGAAAAATCACTCCTGAAAACGCTTTCTGGTTGTCACGTGGTATATGTGATCTCACTATGAACTATAAACAAACTTTGAAACACCACATTGGAATTGATTTTAGGCAAATTTGAAATATAAGCTACTGTAAAACAGCCCTACATTTTCTCAATATTTATTATTTCAATAGTAATAAGATTAAATCAAGTTTAATCAGAAAAAAAAAACATCAGGCCGATTTGTTTATAGTTCATAGGGACGTCAGCCAAACCGACGTGTGTGTGTGTGTGTGATCACGTGAAAAAAAATGAATTTTTAAAACGATTTTTTTAATGATTTAAAGATTTATTTCGCAAAAATTAAATATGAATTTGTTATTTTTTACTTTCAACTATAATTTAAATAACATTGAAAGGTATTTTAGCGATACAGCCAAGTACCCTTTTTAGAACAGCAGTCAAGTGACGAGCCGACAGTAGTAGTTATAATTGAGAGTATCTGTATAGCTGATTGATCAAAAGTGTGTTTCTAAAAAACACGGTGTATTCTCAGGCCCCCCCCCGTCAAAAAATGGATTGTCCCACTAGTATATATAGAATGAGAAAAACGTAAGTGCGTCAAAATGGAGAAGAAAACGCTTGCAATAGCGATTCTCGCGATCGTCTGTGTTGTGGAATTAATAGTGTTGTTGGTCCCAAACGGAGAATACGTGGATTTGAGCAAGAGTAATTGTTCGGTCTCGGAAAATTCGGCCGACGAGTCTATTTTCATAAGTGCTTGAAAGAGAAAAGGCTGGTATACGATATTAGAAAGTTTTACTACAACGGCACGAACGATTTGAAACCAGAACTTCACGGAATTCAGCTTTTTAAGAATGAATTTATGAAACTCTGTCAACAATGTTGAAATTAAAATTTCCCAGTTCAATGATTTGTACAGGACCTTCTTCCAGCGGGAAAACGGAACTAGTGAGAAAATTGGTGAAAAGCAATGTCTACGAACGCCCCATCAAAAATGTGTGTTGGTGTTTTTCCGTTCCTCAAAAATGGATGGCCTCGGAACCCGGGATAAAGTTCGTCTGCGGATTACCACCTGAAGAAGAAAAGTTTGATTTAGTGGTGTTGGACGACTTACAATCAAAGTTAAACGAAGAAGTGGAACTCATGTTTAGGGTCACGTCCCATCATAAGAATTTCAGCGTAATACTGATCACGCAAAATCTGTTCCCCAAAGTGAAAGTTATGCGAGACGTCAGCCTGAATACGCACTACCTAGTATTGTTTCGCAACAATCGAGACGCCTCCCAAATGTCCTGTTTCGCGCGTCAAGCCTTTCCTCAAAAAAATAAATATTTCATGGACGCCTATAAAAAGGCGACACGCGAACCCTATAGTTATTTATTCGTAGACGTTCACCCGCTAACGTGTGATGAGCAGAGGTTGAGGGCTTCAATCTTTCCCGATGAAAATTGCATCAATTGGGTGTTTGTCCCGCTAGAACCATGAAGCGGATCAAGAAGCACGTGCACTTGTTGCATATACTTTCGAACGCCTCACCACAACAACGAAAAGCCATCTTGAACTCAACCAGTGCGGACCAGTTAAAATCCATTTGCGAAATTTGTAAAAATTTATTGCAGGGCAATATTCCGGGAGTAAAAGTACAAAAACTTGCACCCTATAAGAAAGTGATTCGTAAGTTAGCCGATAATAAAATAGGACTGTCGTCAAAGAGAAAAATTTTAAAGCAACAAACAGGCGGGTTTTTGTCAATGATTACCCCTTCCGTTTTAAAATTATTAACAGGCGATGTCTAGAAAAATGGCCCTCGTGTCTCCGGACCTGGTTTCGGAATATTATCAAATAAATAAACCAGAGATTCGGTTAGAAGACAAAATTATCCAAGTGTTGCATCAAAACGAAATGCCGGATGATTTGCGAGGAAAACTACTCTCACAACTTATTCCAAAGTATCAGAAGAGTATGCAACCGATCCCAGCAAAAACTATTGAATTCCCATCTGAGTTATTCGACCCCAAGACCCCACAGGACGAGGTCCAAGAGAGTTCATTTGACAACCAAGATATATTTGTTCCGATAGTAGCGAAATTTGTGGGTCATTCGGTGCCAAAGGGCAAAAAGAAACATATTGTACCCATTTTGGAGAAACTGAAAAATAGCGGTTACCAATTCAACGAGCAAAGTGAGCTGGAATTCAATGGAAAACCAGAACGTCGAAGCAACGCCATTGATTTGTTTGGTTATGTAATGAGAGACATGAGGAATCGAGAACCTCCTCCCCGAGGCTTTGATACTTTTCTGAGAGGACTGTTTGAAGCGAATGTACCACTACAGTGGATAGGGAATAAATATGTACGGGAACAACTGGAATTATCCAGTCTAGAACCTCTTCTATCACCTGCATCCCCAGATCAAGCTTCAACGCCCTATCATCCCAGTCTGGTGCGCAAGAAGATACAATGGCAGCCGTACGAATGAAAGAGGTGTATTTTGATCCAAAGAGCCCTGGTTCTTTCGGCGGTGTCCGGAATCTGGCTAGTGAAACAAAAGTGGATAAGGCAACAGCTCAAAAATGGCTTTCACAACAAGATGCCTACACACTCCACTTTCCTGTACGCCACAAGTACAAGCGCCGCAAGACGTTGGCCTACGGCGTGAACGAGCTGTGGCAGATGGACTTGGTTGACATGCAAAAATATGCCAAGAACAACCAGGGGATTCGATATATTTTGACCATAATAGATGTAATGTCTCGCTTCCTGAGAGCGGTCCCAGTGAAAAAGAAGACAGCAGAGGCAATTGTGAATGCCTTAAAGACGGTGCTGAAGCACGTTAAGCCTAAAATGATACAAACAGACGACGGAACAGAATTCTTCAATGCCAAGATGAAAAGCTTGCTAAAAAGACATGGCATTCATCATTACTCAACCAAGAGCGGGAAGAAAGTTGCTATTTTGGAACGGGCCCATCGGACACTGCGGGCACGCATGCATCGGTACTTTACGAAGACCAACAGCCACCGTTACACGAAGGTGCTACCAGATTTGGTGGACTCGTACAACAAGACGCCGCATAGTGCTCACGGAATGAAACCCGCTGACATCACTGTGAAGGACGAAGCCGAGCTCTATAAAAGATTGTACAACCAAACGCCGATCTCCAAATTCCGATTTAAAGTCGGAGATCTCGTCCGCATTTCGAAGGCTCAGAGACTATTTAGAAAAGGATATCTGGCAGGATGGACAGAAGAAGTGTTTAAAATAACTACTCGATATCCTACGACACCCCAAACTTATATTATCTCAGATTTGCGAGGACGAGAAATCGACGGGAGGTTTTACGCACAAGAATTGCAAAAAAATAGCGGAACCTGAATTTTGGGCCATTGAAAAAATTCTGAAGACCACAGGCGTAGGTCCATCAAGGCGAGTGTTAGTCAAGTGGGTAGGGTTTGACGATTCTTTCAACAGTTGGATACGACCAGGATGGATCCTGTAGATACCTTTAACGTTTTTTTACCGTCCAACGCTAGTATGGATTTGTTCACCCAAAACACCCCAGACAGTTTCAGAACAAAACTGGCTCAGCCGATATCCTTGCATGGAATGTACGAAGTAGCGTTGTCTGAAATATCAATGCCAGGTCGCTATTTCACCATTCAATCAGGTTATAATGATGAATACTTCATCGACGAAGAATATACCATCAATGAATCCACACTTCTGCCGGAGCTAAATTTACACATCAGTGGGACTACAGATTTACCCAGCGGAATAACAACTGCGTTTAAAAAAGTATACAACTCCAGTCCACCCCTACTGTCAATGGTCAAAGATAAAAAAACACTTATTTTTAAACTTTTCCCGCCTTGGGGGCTAGAGATACCAATCGAAAGTAAGCAACTATTAAAAGCCATGGATCGCACGGATAGGTATTACGTGGAACCTCCTGATAAGCCAAAAGTTATGTACATCACTAGCAACTACAAGATGCCATCAGAAAACTTTGAAAATCAAATTATTAAGCTATGGGCTTCCAAGCCAATTGAAGAAAGTCGCTATGAAATAGTGTTAACACATCCAGGAAACACAAAAATAATCGACAACATCAACAAATTAATACAGGAAACAGCTGGAGAAAACCTGGTCACCTTTGAACCAGATCTTGAAGAAAAAGCCGTTACTATACACTTGAAAAACGACGTTCATGTGATGATGGAAAAGGCATTATGCCCTAAACTGATGGAAGCGTTAAACATTCAGACTAATTCGATTTTGATTGAGAAAGAAACGACTTTCCCTTTCACACTGGTGCGTAATCTGAGTGGTGAAAAATTTCACGTCATAACGCATAAGGTTTTTCAGAAGAGCCGCGCTAGAACAGAGCGGAGTGTGCGCAAGATTTTACCAGGAATGTACAGAAGCTCTGAAGATTTTTTCAAGAACATTACAAAAGTAAAATTAAAAGAACTCCCAGATGCCAAGGTAGAATTGATTGTACCAGAAAAAATGGCAATAACGTTTTGTGAAAAATTAACAGAAATGCTAGGTTTTGTAAAGTCCGCATTTACAAGTGGAAAATACATTTCAGATTACATACTCGAATTATCAGCGGGTATAACAGAAGTTTATGTGTACAGTGACATCATTGAACCATCTCTGCTGGGACATGCCTTGGCGCCTATTCTGAAAATCGTGCCCATTGCAAACGAGAAAGCAGACCAAATTGTGAAATACTTTTCAGTGCCGCTGTATTTCAAAGTGAAAAAACAACACATTGATACAATTAAAATTGAACTTCGTACGAGTCGCGGAACGCCCATACAGTTCATTAGCGGAAAAACCTCACTTGTTTTAAATTTTAGAAAGAGAAAACTATAAAATAAGATGTTTTCTTGAAAGGCCAACATTTGCCAAAATGAAGGCCTTAGACACGAAACGGTGCATAGAGCACTACCAACGCGGAGGATATTTCGCTTCAGAGTATCCTATTCAGAGAGGATATGGCTTCTTTAGTGCTCTCCGCCGATTTGCCATACCACTCTTAAAAACAACGGGGCAGTATTTAGGCAAAAAACTGCTCGCCACCGGCCAGGACGTTCTCCAGGATGTATCCGAAGGAAAACCTTTCAAACAAGCCGCAAGGGAGAGATTCCGGGAATCCGCCTCAGCCATAAAGGATGACGTTGTTCGAAAGTTGAGAGGCGGCCGATTGAATAAAAAGGCAAAGCGCAAAAGGAAAATCCACAATAAGCCTCGCAAGCGGAAGCGTGAAGACGTATTTTCTTGAAAAATGGAGAAGTGTTTTTGCACCAAATCGGAACTGAGTCTGTTCGACCAGGCTCCAGTTCAAATGGCAATTGATCGATCCTCGTTTGTGGAAATTCATCCAGTGGCCTCGATTTCAGACAACCCTACTATCGAATTTCTGATTCCGGGGTTAGGAGAATCTTACTATGACCTATCCCACTTATATTTAAAAGTTCAGGCCAAAATTGTGAAAGCAGACGGCACTGCGCCCGCTGCAGCAGAGAAATGTGCGCCAGTAAATTACTTATTAAATACAATGTTTAGTGAATGCCACGTCTCGTTAAAACGACCGACAAATTTCTTCAGAAAACAATTATGCCTACAAAAGTATAATTCAAGCTTTGCTGTTCCATCCTGAGCGTGCCCAAAAGACTTTATTGACCGGGGCTTTATTCAAAAAAGATACATCAGGATTTTATGAAGATCTAAGCCTAGAACCAGCCGGAAAAAATAGCGGATTAAAAAGTCGATATAATGCGACGAAAGAGGGCAAAACCTTTGAGTTATACGGCTCGCTCCATATCGACTTGGGCACCCAGCCAAAATTGTTGGTGAACGGGGTGTCCATTCGCGTGAAATTGGAAAAGGCAAAATCTGCTTTTGCTTTGCTTGCCGCCGATGCTCAGTACCAACTCGCAATTGAAAACGCTTCGTTATTCATTCGGAGATGTGAAATTTCAGGTTCCATCCTCGTGGCGCACGAAAAAGCGCTGGAGTCGAGGCTAATTCAAATGCCCTTTACTCGAATTGAGCTAAAAACATTTACCATTTCGCCTTCGCTGAAAAGTCATACGATTTCTAATGCCGTGAACGGGGCTCTTCCCACTCGTATAATAATGGCCTTATGTTCTAACACTGCCTATAACGGGGATTTCACAAAAAATCCATTTAAATTCCATCATTACCAACTGAATCACCTTTCGCTAACCGAAAACGGAATCCAAATTCCGTCGAGCGCTTTCACCCCAGACTACTCGCAAAATTTCTACAGTCGCAATTACTTATCGATGTTCAAAGATCTCGGGCAACTGGACACTAATATTTCCTTTGACGAGTATAAAAATGGCTTGTGCTTTTACGTCTTCAATCTAACGCAAGACTATTCGAGCGATGAAGGCCACGTCAACATCACGCGCACTGGGGACCTCTCGATACACCTAAAGTTCGACCAAGCACTACCTGAAACACTCACCTTGTTGTGCTACATGGAAATGCAAGCCACCCTGGAAATTGATAAGTCAAGAAGCGTATTCACAGATTATTAATCATGAACACCACCGAACTGGAACGTATAGTACGTGCGGACAGACGAATGAAAATTGGTTTCGGGGGAGTACGAGCCGCGAACCAGCTCCCGCGAAACCGGAACCAATTCAACAGCTTCATCGTAAACACTCAGCCCTCCAGCAAATCGGGAGAACATTGGCAAGCTGTGTTTTTTGACCCCCGGAATCGCGCAAGCTTTTTCTGTTCATATGAGACTCGGCCAAGTGACGCAGTGAAAAAATTCATAATGCAAAATTCATCAAGTTGTGAATATAATTCATGGCGGCTACAGCATCGCCGTGCCACCAGCTGCGGACTTTACTGCCTCTACTTTCTCTGGCATAAATCGAGGGGACTACCCGTGACCCAACTACGATCCCGAAATCCGTGCACCAATGAGCGACTCATCCATCAATTTGCAAGGGAAAATTTCAAGTTATTAGCCAATCCTGGACAATATGGGAGTGTCAAGTATTGCTGATGCTCTATAAAAACCCTTGCAAGCCGCAGTACAGCAGCCACCATGTCGTCAAACGAAGCCCAATACGGTTATCTGTTGCTGGAGAGAGATTGTTTGAGCGAGTCCTTCTTGATAGCCGCCGTCTGCAGCAAGCTGTTTAACAACATGTGGACTTGCATGAACGAAGCGACTGCTTCTCACAACCTCAGACCGAATCCGAACTTGACTAAAATTGCCTACTTCCAAGTGATGACGAATGGAGCAATAGTGAAGAGTCTGCATGCAACGTGCCGCCTGGAAGAAGCTGCCCAGCTACTGTAAAACAAGATGTAACATTTGATTTTCAAAATAAAAGTGGTTAAAAAAATTATCTCGTCTCATTTCGCCTCAGAAGTAATCAATTTTTGGTACCAAGCATGCTCGGGAACTAAGACTATTAGAAAAAGGCTCATTTTTTTAGCCTAAAACTTACTGAAGGGTTACCAAGCATGCTTGGCATAAATTAGTATCAATAAAATTACACAAAATGCTTTAAAATGGTTTATTTAAAAATAAATCACGCATACAATCCATCAAGGCAATTACATGAATACTCTCAAAAAACTCTGGAGTTAAAAACTGGACCATGCCGAGATGCTGGGTCACGAACGTATTGGCAAACAGTCTTAAATCCATCCTGGAGACACTTAAATTGAAGTATTTGTTCAGCGTGTCCTGTCTTGTCATGGTAACACAATCATGTCCAAGCTGGTTTCCATACTGCCGGATGCACCCGTCGCATTTGAAGACTGCACTGATCCCTTCACATAACATCTGTTCAAGGTTGTCACATAGCGATGAAGACAATACCATTTCACATTCTATCTTGTCGAGGTTGGGGTCAAAAGGCGACAGTTCGCGATTATCAATGTCCTTCTCGATTTCACAGGGTAAAGCATATTTCAGAATGAAGGTAATCACACAATGCGAAATAGTTTCGGTAATGTCTTTTAGTCTTCTCCACTGGTCCCCCGACAGCAAACAGATTCCCGGGATGAAAAGCCGGGAAAAGTCCGGATTCAGCACACATTTCTGCATGGAAATGCATTGACAATCATCCGTGTTCACCACAGCGAGAAACAGTTCGTTGTTCACTACGGAAAAACCTTCATAAAAATCAGGTAGATCCACGAAATCCGTGTTGTTGATGGAGTCGCAGAGACTTATCCACATGGACGCTGGAAGAATCAATTCATTTGTGGTGGCTTCCAGTTGGTTTGCTGCAGTTTTCACATGCTCCGAAAAGATGACATCAACGTGCTCGTCACTAAGACACACCATGACAAACATTCCATTTCCGAGGTGAAAGCAATTTTTGGGTAAAATCGTAGCGAAATCAAATTTTTTCAAAAAATTAGAAATATCAGACCTCTTTAAAACTTCCATGACTGCCAACTCGAAAACTCAGAGCACCACTGAATTTAAGAAAAAAAGTATTTCAGGTCGTCTGAAAACCCGCGACCAATCAGAAATAGGCTATAAATAATCTCATGTCTCAACAAGATATAAATAACCCCCCCTAGATGGCGCCACGAGCTCTAATAGAATATGTTAATAAACGTTAATTTTCTAGTTGTATCCAAGTGCGCGTGGCTTAGTTGTTTAATGCACTACCAAGTAACTAAGCTTCGCTCACTTTTCGAGATCGCAGGTTCGATTCCTGTTTTAATGAACTATAAGTCTTATTTAAACAGTGAGTTATTCTATATGTACTCGCTCCAATACTATCAATTTTAAATATGTATACTAGATGGCGCCAGTTCTACAAAAAATATTTCATGTTTTAACAAGAGGTGGCCGATAATTCATGTCTCAACAAGACTATAAATAAACCAGCCTAGGCAGTCATAACGCAGTAATAATGGAACGCTACGGTTATATGCTTGAAACCCCCACGGCCTAGTGTGCCCCCATGAAAAATTATTTTCAAATTTTGTGGATTGTGTGAAGCAAGCCATATCCCAAAAATGCGAACTTTCTTTTTTTAAGATTTTATCTACTTCGTCAGTGATTTCAGAATTCTACACAACAGACCGGGAGTATGGTTATATAATTCTCCATTTGATGCCGCCCTTTGAATATTTTTCCATCTCTACACATTCAATGCAATTTTTTACCAGTGTGTTGGACGCTATCTTGGAATGCAAGGGCATCTCATCGGAGGAAATCGACCACCCGTCATTCCGCTCGAAAAATGTATACATAAAAAAACTCAACCCCGAAGAGATTATCGGAGAATTGCACCTCTAACGAGACATATTTTATGGGTTTTTACGCGCCCGGCGCCACTTCAAGGACTCTCATCCCGCATGCGATTGCCCCCTGACTATTTCCAATGTCACGAGAAATAAGAGTCAATGGCTTTGGAATGTTCTAGAACTTTCCCAAGGTGAATTCCTCCCGTATATATACTGCCATTACTTTTTAACGTCATTACTTCTCTTGTGCCCTGTAGAGACAACTAGCGACTGATCCCGCCCTGCCATGTCTGGTAAGCATTTTCCAAGTTATTTCCAGTGAGGCGCTTAGATGAGGTATTTTTGTAACCCTCTATCCGTAGAAATATATTATTAAATTCTCATTTTAATCTAAAATAACTTTCCGCTTCCCTATGGATCTTGCTATCGATAAAACTAAGACAACTTATTTTTAAATGAGAAATTTGAAGTTAGAATTTATCGTGCTTTAACATATCGAAAATCTAAGACAACGCAAGATCCATAGCGAAGTTAATATTTTTATTTAACTTGATTACCGAAGCTTAGTGAGACTTTTTGCGAGCAAGGTAAATTTCTAATTTAAAAATGCAGTGAAAATTAGTAGAGTATCGAAAATTTAAAATAATTTGTCTCGGATTATCGAATTCTTAAAGCGAGTTCAATTCTAAGTCCTCCCCTCCCTTCTCAGACAGAAAGACCTCCAAACCCGTGTCCTCCGACGAAGAGGAATTCGTTCCTCTTAAACGAAAGATGAAATCCTCGGCGGGGGTGAGCAAAAAGGGGAAACGCTCCTTACAAGTAGATCTCAACCTAGGTGAAGCCGCAGTACCCAGGGTAGCACTCCCTCCCTACTCCGTCTACCTGGGGTCCGACATCCTCCTAGAAGTCAAGCCCTTCAAGAAAGAGTACTACCTGGGCTTTTCGAAGAACGTCGACGGAGACGTTAAAAATCGGTTTAACGTAAATGTGAAGATGATAGGCACATTGAAGCGAGCCCTCGATGCAATAATTGATCACCTGGAAGCACACAATTTCGAAATCTAAGTGATTATGCACGCTGCCGTCCACCATGTTTAACTTCGAGCCCTTCCGATCAGCATTCCGAGGCTACCTCCGTAGTCTTCGGTGTAGCGTCAATTACTCGGACGTAGAGCGCCTACACACTGATATTAGAGAGGACATTTTCAATGTACTCAATACTGCTTTAGTCTTAAGATTACGTCTAGTTATTTGCCTATCAGTCGTCTTTTCAAAATTCATCGATCACGAAGAACTCACGCAGACTTTTTACTTCAATTCGAATACAGCGCGAATCCTCTCGCCTTACGAGATTTACCCCGCAGTAGATAGAGCCTTTGATGTTATTAAAAATGCCATAGAAAACTTCCTTCACAATGGGAGCAATTGGGTAGTAAAAAGCATTCAGTTTCTAGACCTCCACATCGGGAATTATGTGCCCATGGGGGGTGGATGTGGGTCCATTTCGCTGCCGCCGCGTCTCAAGAACAAAAAAGCAGTATTAAACATAAAATGTAATAACAATATGTGCTTTCTGTACTGCATACTCGCCAAATTGTATCCAGTTGTTGCCAATTCCAATCTACCATCGCGATATGATCGTTATTTAGCTAACCTAGAATACACTTTTCTAAAATTCCCCGTAACTATTGATCAAATTTCGAAATTCGCGAAAAGAAACAAACTGCAAATAAATGTTTATGGATACGCGTCTGACATCTATCCCATATTTAAAAGTAAAAATGTTGGTAAAAAAGTAAATTTGTTATTGTTTAAACAGCATTATTTTCTTATCAGAAATTTCAATCGTTTGATAAAGTCAAAGAGTTCCCAATACCATTTTTGTGATAACTGTCTATGTGGCTTCCAAAGGAAGACCACCTTACTACACCACCGAGAATTTTGTGAGAAAAATGCCCCTCAAAAAATAACTATGCCATCAAAAGAAAAAAGTCGAGTCCAATTTACGAATGTACATAAAATGCTGTATCACCCATTCGTTGTGTATTGCGATTTCGAGAGCATGCTCCTCCCCATATCCAACGCCATGCAACACCCGGCTAAATCGTTTTCAACCCCCATTGAACAGCACGCCCCCTACACATATTTTCTGGTAGTCTTGGATATTAACGACACCATCGTTTTTCAAAAATACTACCAAGGGTGGGACGTTATTAGGAACTTTCTCTCGGTCCTTAAAAAACTCACAAAGAAATTAATAGCCAAAATGCATGAGGTTGCACCCATGCGTGGGAAAATTCCGAGTGACAATTCAGCGTGCCACATTTGCGAAGAACCCTTCCTTCCGACCGACGTACAGGTTTTAGATCATTGCCACTTCACAAACACGGGGAATAACATCAGAGGGTTCAGCCATGTGAGTTGCAATTTAAAACTCCAAAAATCCTTTTTCCTCCCCATTTTTTTTCACAACCTACGGGGCTACGATTTACATTTTATTCTTAAAGAAGTCAACAGTAGTGTCGGAAAAAAAATAACCATCATTCCGGTAAACACACAAAGATTTTCTGTATTCCAAATCGATGACATGAAATTCCTGGACTCTATGCAATTTTTAAATGCTTCCCTAGCGACCTTGGTAGAAACATTAGTGGCTTCCCAACACGACTTCCCCATCTTTAATTCGTTTTTCTCTCATTTAGAAAACCGCCATCTCCTAAAAAGAAAAAACAATTTTCCCTATTCGTATTTTTCGAGTGAAGCAGTGCTAAGTCACACGAAATTCCCTCCAAAATCGGCTTTTTTTAATAAACTGTCAAATTCCGATATATCCCAAGGTGATTACGATCATGAACTTCTCATTTATAAAACTTTAAAATTGAAAAACTTTGGCGAATATTTAGAGCTGTATCAGCGTTTGGACGTCATTTTGCTAGCCGAAGTCTTTACCTCGTTTCGCCGCAAATCAATGGAATATTACCGCTTGGACCCCGTTCACTTTGTTTCGAGCCCGAATTTAAGTTGGGATGCTTGCCTTCGCATGACGAAGGCCGAAATTCAGCTATTCACAGACGTCAACATGTTCATTTGGCTGGAGGGCAGTCTCCGCGGAGGTTTAGTCACCATCGGTGACCGATTTGCCAAAGCTAACAATCCCTATCTTTCATCGTACGACCCGACAGTAGAAACCAGTTACATCATCGCGCTTGACGCCATCAATCTGTACGGTTATTGTTTACAGCGGCTACACTCTAAAAAAATATCTGTAAGGTTACTAAGAATTCTCTAGGAAACTCAGCTTCCATAAGTTTTTTTAGTAGTGTTACATAAGAAATATGTGTATATATTACTAATTAAAGCTTAGTAAGTTATACTAAGAAAAATTAGTAGATTTTACAGGGGATTTTCTTGTATGTTTACAAAGAAACTGGTAGTAAACTGGTTACAAAAGTTTAAAACCAGAGGGCGCCACTAATTTTTCTGTTAGTCAGGTTTTATTTCGAACTTCCCGAGGACAGAACCCAAGATTATCGGGATCCGTGGAACAGCGCGTTAGTCCTCTCTGCTATCGGGGACTTGCATTTTGGTTGCGTGTAAATAAAGTGGTTAAAATCTTGATCGTTAAAGGCTTTTTATGTTATTGATTAAGAAATTTTAAGATTCATTTTTTTTTCGGATATGAAGTTTTCGAAATAATTTAACGTAGTTTTTACATACTAAAATAAAAAAAAAACACGTTTTTAGGTTTTTTATCGTTGCGATATCGATTCGTCATAATCTCTAGAAAAGATAGCCAGGGGGCGCTGTAAGCGTTACATCAATTTACTTAGTATTGTTTAGTATTACTACAGTAGTTTCTTTAGGTTACAGATGATTTTCTAGTAAATGGTGAAAACCTGTAAAGTTACTAAGTTATCGTTAGTAAATTCAAGCCAAATTTTTTACAGTGTACTACCCTACGACAATTTCAAATGGCTCACACGAGAGGAAATTGAGCGTTTTAACGTCTTTGACATTTCTCCTCTAGCAACAACTGGCTACTTTTTGGAAGTCACTTTAGAATACCCTGACGAATTGCACGATTTCCATAATGACCTACCCCTAGCAGTGGAGCACATGAAAGTGGAGAAGGACATGTTATCGCCCTATCAACTAAAATTATTAGAGAATGAGAACATAACTTTTACGAACGCTACACGAAAGTTAATTCCGAATTTCTACACAAAGCGCAACTACGTTACCCATTACTTAAACTTGCAGTACTACTTGGAACAGGGATTGGTTTTGAAAAAAATTCATAGAATCTTATCTTTTTATCAAAAGGAGTATCTCAAGTCCTACATTTCTTTTAATAACGAAAAAAGGCAGCAAACCGACAATCGCTTTGAAAGAGATCTCTTTAAACTCATGAATAATGGGATTTTCGGGAAAAGTATCTCCAATACCAGAAAGCGAATAGACATGCAAGGGGTATTTACTGAAAAAGGCTGTAAAAATAAACTAGCTAGCCCAAGACTAGAATATTTCGAAAGTATCAATGAGGATTTCGCTGTATTCAAAATGAAACGAAAAACCCTTCATTTAAATTCTTGTATACAAGCTGGGTGGGCTTGCCTAGAATTTGCCAAGTTACACATGTACAAAATGTATTATTCCCACCTTAAGAAACATTATAAAGACCGTTGTTCCATCGCCTACAGCGATACCGACTCATATTACTTAAAAGTACAAACAGACGACATTTACAAAGACATGCGAAAATATTTCTCAGACATCATGGACCTCAGTAATTTCAATGCCGAGCATATCGCCTACAGTACCCACAATCAAGGCAGACTCGGTTGCCTGAAGAATGAATCATGCACCCCCATAAAACAAATCGTGGCCTTAAAATGTAAAGTTTATAGTATTGAGTACGAAGACACTGTGAAAAAAACCGCGAAAGGCATTAAAAATCTATTTTAGATAGCTTGAATTTCGATGATTATAAAAATGTTTTGTTTCAGCAATTAAATTTAAAACACTCGCAAGTCACTATCAAATCAAAGCAACACAATTTAAACACTGTCCTCGAAAACCGAAACTCTTTGAACTCTTTCTTTGACAAAAAATATATTTTGGACGACGGAGTACAATGTCTAAGTTTCGGACACTACATGATAAAAGACCTCTGACGTGCAGCGTGCATTTTTACACTGTGGTGGTGGTGTATTTACTTCAAACGCTGTTGATTTTCTGTGCCCATAAACGCCGTATACTGACAATTCTGTTTTGCACTGTTGACATGCTTAAGTGCAAATACAAAAATCTGTTTACAAGTCCAGTGCATTTTTAAAATTCATGTGAAATAATCACACTGCAATGTGTCCACATAATAAGCATGGCCAATTTTCAGAAATAACAACAGTGTGTACTAACAACGGTGGCTGGTATATTATGCAAACAAAGAAAATGTATGCTACCAAAATGTATGCTAAAAATCTATAATGATTTTCAAATAGTGTATAACTTTTATAAAATATTGTGTGAATAAAACTACAGCGATTTTGAAAGCATTTCAATTTATGAGAAGTTAAAACTTGTACTATAAAAATATTTAGTTGTTTCAA
This sequence comes from Hylyphantes graminicola, assembly GCA_023701765.1. Classification (NCBI taxonomy): domain Eukaryota; kingdom Metazoa; phylum Arthropoda; class Arachnida; order Araneae; family Linyphiidae; genus Hylyphantes; species Hylyphantes graminicola. The sequence goes on from CM043119.1 coordinate 51,172,395, forward strand.
AGTAAAAATTTAAATAAGTTAAAAAATATTTTAAAAGTTAAAATTACTTAAAATTAACTATGATAAAATTACAGTATGCTCTCAAAATCACTAACAGAAATTGTATACTGAAACATTTTCGAAAAAAATATTGTGTATGATTTTGTATTTTAAAAGTATTTCCATTTATAATTTTGTATAAAAAGTGTATTAAAATGAATAAAGCATTTTCTAAAAAATATGAAAGAATTTCAATTATTATCTTGTATTAAACATTTTTTGAAGGAATATTTTTAAATGTAATAAATTCTTGAAGAAAAAATTTTAGAAATCAAATTAAATTTAAAAGTAATACCAGTATTGTCTTATAATACTATTGATAATTATGTTAAAATTGTAACAAATGATAATTTTCTGACATGTGTTTTGGTTATCCCATTAAAGAATATTTTTTTAAAAGGAAAAGTGTATTTCTTTTAAGACTATTTTGATTTATAAAATTCAGTTTAGAAATATTATAAATGTAAAAATTCTAAAGTAAAGAATTAAATAAGTTTGTCATTTAAAAAGACTTAAACTTTCAATTATATTCTATATACTATTTGTTACTAAGGATGAAAAGTTTCTTAAGAAACAGAATACCAGTATTGTCTTATAATACTATTGATAATTATGTTAAAATTGTAACAAAAGATAATTTTCTGACATGTATTTTGGTTATCCCATTAAAGAATATTTTTTAAAAAGGAAAAGTGTATTTCTTTTAAGACTATTTTGATTTATAAAATTCAGTTTAGAAAAGTCTGTGACATCTTTAAAAATATTATAAATGTAAAAATTCTAAAGTAAAGAATTAAATAAGTTTGTCATTTAAAAAGACTTAAACTTTCAATTATATTCTATAATATTTGTTACTAAGGATGAAAAATTTCTAAAGAAAAACTATTGATTTAAGAAACAGAATACCAGTATTGTCTTATAATACTATTGATAATTATGTTAAAATTGTAACAAAAGATAATTTTCTGACATGTGTTTTGGTTATCTCATTAAAGAATATTTTTTAATAAGGAAAAGTGTATTTCTTTTAAGACTATTTTGATTTAGAAAATTCAGTTTAGAAAAGTCAGTGACATCTTAAAAAATATGATAAATGTAAAAATTCTAAAGTAAAGAATTAAATAAGTTTGTCATTTAAAAAGACTAAAACTTTCAATTAAATTCCATAACGTTTGATTATATCTAATTCTAAAAATAAAATAAAGAAAGAGAATACCATTCTTATGTGTCTTGCGGCATAATCAACAACATTTTTGGAAAAATGACATAGTTCAAGGTAAATCAACTTCAAGAGAAGTACAGTAAGTAATAACAAAAAAAAACTTATTAGACTAACCTTTTTCTGCATCCACGAAGAATTTTTTTAACATTTTTGAAAATTCTCATGTGACTATTAATTCAAATATAAATAATAGTCAATATGAGAAAATTCGAAATGTAAGTATCAATATAATCCAATTTTTCGAGGGCACAAGCACACACACACAAAATATACCTTGGTTTTAATGCTTTAACGCACTCGAAAGAGAACTCCGAAGTAACGAAAGTAAAAGTTGACCTATGCCGAGGTTGACCCAACAACTTTTCTTTAAAACGTAGGTGAAATAGAACGCATCATTCGGATTAAAAAATTGAGTTCGTGTCTGACACGTGCAAGCCGCATGGTGCGAAAAAATCCCCCTTCGGCGGTCTTCCGAGGTCATTGAAAGAATTACTTCGAATTAAAACGTAGTTTGCTACAACAATATTCCTTTTTCAAATGAAACGATTTTGTAACTAAGGGATAAGAATTTTTCTCAACTGGTCTACAGAAGTACTTTTCGCCCTGAAGGTTGCTTACATAATTCCCAAACCAGATTCGTGAGCCTAGGAGGTGGCTGTTATGAATACCAAAAATCTTTGCATGTGATTGCCGACTGATATCTAGCTTTTAATCTCCATGAGCGAAAAATATCGTCGACTTTTAGCTCTTATATTTGTAGGGTGTTCTGAATTTTGCTTTTCAACAGTTGTTTGAGAAATCCGGTGTCATATGATAGTAAAAAAAGTTTTAGTGATGTAGTCCATTATAAGAAATATTTTGTCAGAAATCAGCTATACAGAAGTAGTCACACATACTTTTTTTGACGGGGGGGGCCTGAGAATACACCGTGTTTTTTAGAAACACACTTTTGATCAATCAGCTATACAGATACTCTCAATTATAACTACTACTGCCGACACTGACTATTCTTGAATATTGGTCAAGTATAATTTCAAAGGAACAAATTGTGTTTAAGAAGTCTGATATGCGTATGATGTGTTTAGAGGAAACGACTCCTGATCGAGAAGAGCAGGTTAAAAAAAATTGCCACCGCATTTTATTTTACAGTTATTCGTCATAAATCTCTTGATGATAACGCGACTGTGGTTCTAAATTACGATACTCGTCATCAATAGCTCTAGTGTAGCTCTAGTGCAAGAATAATTAAAAGTTTGACCCTATGACAAATGATAGTGATTGCGCCCTCTAGAAAGGAACTGCATATTCTTGATAGCCCGTTACCCCGCTCGGAGAGAAGAAACAGTTACAAGAGACACACAAAGAAAGACGATGCAAACACTTAAGGGGTCCATAGGAGTCTTAAAAATGTGCAAAGAAGGAACTACGAAGCATAGTTTGATCTTTCATATAATTTTTTAACTACTCAACATATAAGTATAATTTTTTTATATGTAATTCTAGAAGATTTGTTTAATATAAAACTAGTTTTAAAATTTATGAAACTTTAACCAAAACTAAAATAAATAATAACAAACATAACACTATTTGAACACATTGTGATTAGGCTTGCGCGGCAAATTTTGAGGTCAAAATTGAAGACATGACCAAGAAAATGACTTTATATTGTACTTTGTACAAACAAAGACTTATACCTAAATTCTCAGCTCAATTTTAATTAGAAATTATTTTAAGAACTTTTTTCTAAAAAAATTAATAAAATGTTTAAAATTTTGATTTTAAATTTTTAAAAAAATAATTTCTAATTAAAATTAGGCTGAAAATTTAGGTATAAGTCTTTGTTTGTACATATTTGTACAATATAAAGTCATTTTCTTGGTCATTTTTTCAATTTTGACCTCAAAATTTGCCGCGCAAGCCTAATCACAATGTGTTCAAATAGCTTTATGTTTAATATCATTTATTTTAGTTTTGGCTAAAGTTTCATAAATTTTAAATTTTGTTTTATATTAAATAAATCTTGTAGAATTACATGTAAAAAAATTATACTTATATATTGAGTAGTTAAAAAGTTACATGAAAGATCAAACTCTACTTTGTAGTACCTTCTTCGCACATTTTTAAGACTCCTTAGACCCCTTAAGGCGCGTTTACATGAGCCATCGAATCCATGGAATGCCAAAATCCCCATTAGGGGAAAAAGAGGTCGAGCAAGATTTCTAACCCAAATGATAGTCAGCGGCCGAATCCATGGAATGAAACACCAAAACCTCCTTCATTGGAGAGTTTGCGTAACCCCCTAATGAACCCTGCAATTCCGGTTCTGTCTGCGAGAAAATCCCCTAGAGATAAAAACTGCTGAGTGTGCTCTTCAATCTATGGATTCGATGGCTCATGTAAACGCGCCTATAGACAAATAACAACATTTATTGACAAACACAAGCATCCATGCCTTACCAGGATTCGAACCCGAACCCAGCAGCTCCAAAGGCTATCACCCTAACCATTGCTTCGCCGTCGGCAAGTTTGGCCCCAACTCTTGATTATAACGTAGAAGAAGCCGATCCGGCGCACGGTGGGGCAAAAGGGGTGAAAACCTGGCCAAAATTCTGTAGTTTCTCCAATGGGCTAAAAACATCATAATTGGGGATTTGGTATGTTTTTAGAAGTATACAGCTCTATTTTTGAACATTTAAAGTAATTTAGACAGAAATTATCACATTTGGTTCATTTACTTAAAACCCCTAATAGCATGGTATTTGTTATTTAAATAATTGTCGATAATTATTAATCTCCATTTTCATGGATTACAAAGAATTATTTTTTAATTTAAAACTCAATTTATATATTAACAAATCAAATAAGTACCAGTTTTCCATTAAATTAAAATATCATACATAGAAATAAATCATTCATACCTTATCTTCATTCTCTATCATCTCATCACATCATTCATCATCATTCATCACATGATCACATCAGGATGGAGCCACTCAGGATGGATAGCGGCGACGAAATGCGTGAGGCCATAATGCGGAGCGATTGGAAGCGCGTTGATGAATTAAACGCACGGAGGAATGAGGAGATTCAACGAGTTATGATAGCTCGTTACGGAGACAAAGTGGGGACGGCACTACTGGCTAAGCTGAACCTCCCGCCCCCAAACGTTGAGCCTCGGCCCGTGGCCAACGAGCAAGCTCCCGACATGGAGACACACAATGAGCCTCGGCCCGTGGCCAAAGTCACTGTCCCCAAAAAATCAAAGGCGGCCAGGAAAAGAGCCGCCAAGAAAGTCAAACTTGCCGGCTCGGAAGTCCCTGACTTGGAGGTGAAAACTAGCGGTGAGCCTCGGCCCGTGGCTAACTGTGAAAAGTTCGATGTGGCCGAGTCCATTGAACTGCCGACGGATCGGTCCGTTCCGGCGGCAGGGGCTGCAACCCCGGATGCCCAATCCCCGGAGGGAAGTTCGGAAGCTCCGACGGCTAAAAAAGTTAAACTCTCCGGCTCGGAGGTCAATGACTTAGAGGCAGACGTTGAGCCCCGGTTCGAGGTCAACGTTCCTGTTTCTAATAAATTCGATGAGCTAGCTGAGCCCATGCAACTGTCGTCGGATCGGTCCGTCCCGTCGACAGGGGTTGTAACCCCGGATGCCCAATTCCCGGAGGGAAGCTCGGAGACACCGACGGCTAGCACTGAGCCTCGGCCCGTGGCCAGTAGACCAATGCCCATTCTCTTCCTCGGAGGAGAAAAGGGTGATGAAGTGGTCAAACGCATCGCTGAGTCGGTAGCGGATGACCTCGGCGCAAAAAACTTTCACAAGTATGTGAAGGTATTTCCACGGTCCGTGGAAGAGGAGGCCAAGATTCTAGCCATCCTTGCCGAGGTGAAGGTCGGTTTTTTCCGCCACTCCCGACGAAAGCGATCGCAATTCAAGACGGTCGTCAAAGGGTTGCCCCGCGACACCGATCCATCGAATATCTCCTCCGCGCTCGCCGCGGAAGGATTCATTATCGAACGGGTCGTCCAGCTGACCAAAGCTCGGACAAAGGCCCCCCTCCCGATTTTCCAAGTAGTAGTTGTTCGGACGGGCAACTACAAGGTCCTATTTGAACAAAGCATTCTCCTGGGTAAGAAGGTCTCCTTCGAACCATACAGGAAGATTGCCAGAGTTCCCCAATGTTATAACTGCCAGGGGTACGGCCATGTGAGCAGTCTCTGCCATATGGACCCCAGGTGTAGGTATTGTGGCCTCGGCCACGACTCTCGTGCGTGTCCCACCCGAGAGGCTGATCAGACCCGCCGCTGTGCGAATTGTTGTGGGCCCCACCTCAGTTCCTCAGCGGCCTGCCCGGAGAGGCCAAAGCCCCCCAAAAGGGAGCTTCCAGAGAGTTCCACCAGGTGGCAGAACCGACGTAAGCCACGCCTAGAGGAGGAAGGTCCTACCTCCCTATTGGCTGCCCTGAGATCCGTCAAAGACGCCATTGCTGACGTTTTCGGAGATCTAGAGGCGTTCAAGAAAAACGCAGCTGCCCTGGCAGCCTGCTCCAGCAAGGAGGAGAAGATGTTGGCCCTGTTCAGCATGCTTGCTCCATAGACTCTCGGCTCGCGAGTTCTAGTTTTCGTCCCAGGACTCTCGGCTCGTGAGTTCTTATTCTCATCTTTTAGACCAGCCGGTTCGCCTGGCTATTTGATTCTTGTTTTAAGTTATGCCCTATGGGACGTTTTCGATGAATGTGAAAGGGCACAGATTGTTAGTTTACGATTTCAGATTTCAGATACCTTATCTTAAACACATTCACATGCCACACCATTATAGTTCATTAATACCCAGTAGAGAAAACACTAAATAATTTCTAAAATATTGTTAAATTATTTTGATCCACAAAAATAACACCGCTATGGAGACGTGGTAGGTGAAACTGCATTACAAATTTTACCATTCACCATAATTAATATAATATTACGATTAATTTGTAGACAAGAATTTTATATTACTATTGTTGGAATGAGACTGTAATATTTAGTTTTAGGTGCACTCTAATATGTGTTTTGCAAATTCTTCTATAACCTGCATAAGTATTGAATAATAGAATCGAAGTGATATCGTGCTAGGATTCTTGCTGATTATAGTTTGTACTAGGTTTGTACATCATTTGCTTCGAAATACAGTTCAGGGGTACACTCGAAATAAGAAATCTATTCCAATCAGAAGAATTAATGGACTTGAATTTCTGTTTTTATAGGCTTTTACTTGCTTCCATCATATCCCTATTTTGAAATAAGTTTCAAACATTTTAGTTGCTCATATTGATAGTTGCTCAAATTATTCAATGTGCAATTATTCTTTCTAGTCTATAATTCTTTGAGCTTTAAGGTCTAAAAGAGCTTGAACATTCACTTCCTTTAGCTCTTCGACTTTGTAGGAGCTAGTTTTAGGATAGCAGTTTTTCTTAGCTTTTTGTACGAAGGAAATGTACACTTTTCGAATGATTTCTAATAATGTCATATTGGTGTCGTGATAATTGAGCATCTATCAACAAAGACGAAGCTCCATCAGCTCTTTCCGAGATTCCCGCACATTGCTTTTCTTTTTCAGAAAAAGACGTGAGGTATTTGGATGCTCTACACTCTAAAAAAATATCTGTAAGGTTACTAAGAATTCTCTAGGAAACTCAGCTTCCATAAGTTTTTTTAGTAGTGTTACATAAGAAATATGTGTATATATTACTAATTAAAGCTTAGTAAGTTATACTAAGAAAAATTAGTAGATTTTACAGGGGATTTTCTTGTATGTTTACAAAGAAACTGGTAGTAAACTGGTTACAAAAGTTTAAAACCAGAGGGCGCCACTAATTTTTCTGTTAGTCAGGTTTTATTTCGAACTTCCCGAGGACAGAACCCAAGATTATCGGGATCCGTGGAACAGCGCGTTAGTCCTCTCTGCTATCGGGGACTTGCATTTTGGTTGCGTGTAAATAAAGAGGTTAAAATCTTGATCGTTAAAGGCGTTTTATGTTATTGATTAAGAAATTTTAAGATTCATTTTTTTTTCGGATATGAAGTTTTCGAAATAATTTAACATAGTTTTTATATACTAAAATAAAAAAAAAAACACGTTTTTAGGTTTTTTATCGTTGCGATATCGATTCGTCATAATCTCTAGAAAAGATAGCCAGGGGGCGCTGTAAGCGTTACATCAATTTACTTAGTATTGTTTAGTATTACTACAGTAGTTTCTTTAGGTTACAGATGATTTTCTAGTAAATGGTGAAAACCTGTAAAGTTACTAAGTAATCGTTAGTAAATTCAAGCCAAATTTTTTACAGTGTAGCCGGGAAAAACTGAATGTCGCATCTTTTATGAGTTTCATCATCTAGCTTACCAGTAGCTCTCAAAGTCATTTGAGTTGCATAAGATAAGGCTTCTTGATTGGATTTTGAACGTAAATGTTCCGCTTTCTTTCGCTTTGATCGCTTCTTTCCAGGAAATCTGATGGTGGCCGCTCTAACCTTCTATTTGCAAAAAATGGCATGATAACTAGGAACTTCTTGTTTTTAAAAATAAAGTTTTGTTTCACTCGATGTACGGCATTCCATTTCGTTGCAAAGGTTGTACAATATGGTCGTGCATTTTTTTTAAGATAGATTCTTCCGGGCAATTAGTAATTTTTTAAAGCTCAAGTTCCAATAATTATACTTTACCGTTGAAGGACGATTTTGGGGGCAATTTAGTAAGCATTTTGAAGAATTTCCACCTTTTTTAAAGGTATGCGAGTTACTTGAGGACCTGAAATCGAATTTTTTTTCTACAATGTTGCAGAGATATTACAAAACGTTATTCTTTCATATATTGCAATATGCTTTACGTTGAGTTCGGCTGTAGAGTGTTTGGTGGACTAACGTTAAAGAGAAAACATAAAAGCTCCGCAATCAGTAAATAAATTTTATTTTTGTAACTTGCAATTGATAAGATACTTTATGATGTACGTCAAATGAATAAAATATACAAAAGGATCTGAAAAAAAAACACCCTTATGAATTTAACATTAAACTAGACAAAAATTTAATAAAATTATTGAATATCTGCCAAATCAAATGCACCCAACATGAAGTGATTGTCAAAATATGACATTACTTTATCTTGAATAATTCATAATAGTCATAAAAAATTATTAAACTGAGTGCTATTTCAATGTTTAGAAAACAAAAACCATAGTACTCCATTATTTGCACATTTGACAATTGAAACTTTAAAAGAAATTATGCCTTACATATTTTGAATTTTTTGCCAAACGTGCGAAAACGTGAAACAGGTGAAAGCAGTTTTGAAAACTACAGTTTAATTGGTTTAAAACTGCGTAGGAGTTTTTACGTAACTAGATGTAGCTATATCACAAATTTACCACTTTTTAAATTTTAACACCAAAAATATCATTAAATGAGAAAGTCATTATTTTTAAATTTTTAAAAAAATATTCAAATACTTCCAAAAAATCCAAGAAAATTAATTTTAGTCAAACATACCCCTAGCAGTAGAATTCATCATATTTTTAAAGGTTTTACAAATAAATAAATTTTTTGGACGCACACAAAGTAAGTAACCGTTTTTGAGAAATTTCCTCTCTTATAATGAACTCTCCGGATTTAGTCAACTTTGCATCCTCACAACTCTTCCCAGAAGCCATAAATCTGTCGGGGGCATTGACATATGATACTTCAGATAGTTCTAAACATCCCCACGTAGCTAAACACTAAAAATAAGAACTTTATTTTTTTTTTTACTTTTGGCCAGCTTTTAAGGAATTTTGCCCCACTGTGCGGCGGCGTAGTGTTTAAGGCCTCTGGAGCTGCTGGGTCCGGGTTCGAATCCCGTTCAGGCATGGATGTTTGTGTTTGTCGAGTATATGCGGAGTACGTGCTCGTAAAATCTGTTGGGTCCGAAAGTCCTGTGGGCGGTCATTGCGCAGTTTCCCATAGGTACAGGTCCCTGGAGAAAATTTCCCTCCCCTTCAGGGACATGTCTAAATTGCGGAGGTGGCGACAGATGGCAACAACTGTCATTTGTGTTTGTCCTACTTGACGGTTTCCTTGATGGTTTATAAGCGGGTCCTTGCGACCAAGCACACAAGCGTGAAAATATATGTCTACCAACCAAACGTTGAAGAAGATACGGATAATCACTCTCGTAAAATATCTAAAGGGCATGCGGTTTTAGAAAATCCACATTTGAAGAGAAACAACCGATTGGTATTGAATGCGCTTGGAAAAAAAGATCGAAGATGAAGTTATCCAATGTCGACTGACCTTTTCAAGGCTGATTTGTGAGTTAGTGACGTGTGAGTGAGTGACGATTCCGTAGGAAAAGTCAAACAACATCATTTTCTAAGAATTTTTTATAAAATTTAGAGACTGTATGTTAGTCTACATTTAAATGCCTACAATTTGAGACTAGTAAAAAGATTCTTGCACTTATCTATAATCAGTAAATGAGATTGAGTGAGTGACGGCAGTAAAAGACTCCCATGATATTTTTAGTACTAAAAGTACTGTAAAAATGTTATTGCTCACGGATCAAAACAACTGTTTTCTGATTTAGAAGCCTCAATCCTTTAAGAATAACATGCCAATTTAAATTCTATTTCTTAGTCGTCTAGTAAGTTTTTAATTGAACTTTAAAGCAGTGTTATATGAGTGATTCTATAACCCAGGGACATTAAATACTCATAAAATTACATAAAACTATGGATGGTAGAAACACATCAGACACATTTTTGGAAACTACAAAAACTAATTAACCATAAATAGTTCCACCAAAAAGGATTGTATACATAAAATGACCTTTTTAGGACGATAAAAGTTGTAAAAGCATGCAGTTACAGTGTGAGGGAGTGACAAATCGGGTATTTAAAAAATTATAATTATTTAATATTTTTTAATGTGGGACTAGTTAGGTTGTGGGCTAGTTTATACTAACAAATCACAAACGTGCATAGATAATTTGAAAACAAAGATAAAAGTATCCGGGACATCAATTTGTCCCTTTTACAGAGAATGACTATTAAACAGAAATACATTTGTAATAAAACTAAGGAAAATATTTTTAAAAAATACTATTTGTGTTTATCAATAAAAACCGATCAAATTATTCTTGGGTTATATAATATTTTTTTAATATAAGCAACAATCTGATTTCACTTTTAAAATTTACTAAGGAATTAATTTTCTATCGTTAATAAAATAAATATTACTTATCGTCCGCAGGATTGATTTGCAGTTATAAATAAATATATAATTATTCCAAATAATTATTCCACGCCTAATTTTAAAATAACTTAAAACAAACTTTAAAACAAATTTTTAATTAATAAACTGTTAATTACTTCTGTAGGCCTTGTGGAACGCTTTATCCCTCCAAAAAAACTCTGTAAAAGTAAACAAATGCCAATAAAAAAAAATCGGATGCATTTATTTTATAACAGAAAAAAAACCCAAGTCATTATAAAAGTTGTCGCTAAAAAAGCCGTGATATAAAAATAATGCCAATCTCGTATTTAAAACTTCTTGGTCATAATAATAGTCCTGGCAACGAAGAGTTATAGAGGGAAAGTTTTGCAACACAATTTTTGACTTCATAACTTTGTTTAGACTAGTTAGGAGGTAAAACGTATCAGAAGTCCCCACCCCTAGCCCCTGTGCTGAAGGGGGGAGGGGGTTAAATGTCCCATTATTCGGTTTTTTGCTTATATCTCGAAAAGTATGCGTTCTTGTGATATAATTATAATACACAAAAAGAAAGCTTTTATCTATTAATTTTAATTAGAAATTATTTTAAGAACTTTTTTCCCAAAAAATTAATAAAAATTTTAACATTTTGATTTTAAATAATTTCTAATTAAAATTGAGCTGAGAATTTAGGTATAATTCTTTGTTTGTACATATTTGTACAATATAAAGTCATTTTCTTGGTCATTTTTTCAATTTTGACCTCAAAATTTGCCGCACAAGCCTAATCCCAATGTGTTCAAATAGCTTTATGTTTAATATTATTTATTTTAGTTTTGGCTAAAGTTTCATAAATTAATAAAATTTGTTTCATAATAAATAAATCTTGTAGAATTACATATAAAAAAATTATACTTATGTATTGAGTAGTTAAAAATTTACATGAAAGATCAAACTATGCTTTGTAGTACCTTCTTTGCACATTTTTAAGACTCCTATGACCCCTTAACTTTATAAGACTGACAGTCCCCTCTTCACTCAACACTGAAACTGCTTTAAACTTTGTAGGAAAATAGATAAAATAGTAAACTAAGATATATTATTGAAAATAATTAAATTCTCTACCACTTTAGGACCAACATTTAGTGTTTCGGTGCACCCTTGAAGAGTTATCCGGTCAAAAAAGAGGGAAAATGTGGGTGGAAAAGTGTTTTCTCCAAAATTACAGACTTTCAAGAGCTGATATCTCGAAAACTATACAAGATATGTATTAAAATACTTGAGAGCAGGGCCTGCTCTAGGAAATCTCAGACTATAGGCACAACATATTTAGGGGGCCCCCTTACGGAAATTTTTATGTATGATTTCCAATAATGATGGTACTGTAGGACCCATGTATAAAATTTTTGATACAATTTTATAGGCTTCCTTACAAACATCGATCAAAACAATAACGTTAGGTCAATTACTCACTTAAAATTAAGCAAACAAAAAAGTGGAGTTTCCGAATTTTTTTTTAGTTTACTGATATTTTGGGGATTTTCAGCATTTAGCATAATGAAAACTGAAATTTAGGGGCCCCTAAAAGTTGGGGGCATAAGGCCCGGGCCTAACTGGCCTTATGGAAGAGCAGTACCTGCTTGAGAGGTGCAGCTTGTAGCAAATTTTAATAAGGTTTCATTTTGTGTATTACAATTATATCGCTAGAACGCATAGTTTTCGAGATATAAGCAAAAAACCGGAAAATTGAACAACCCCCTTCAGCACAGGGGCTAGGGGCGGGGACTTTTGATGTGTTTACGTCCTAACTAGTCTAAGCAAATTTTTGATGTCAAAATTTGTGTTCCAAAACTTTCCCTCTATACCTTTTTTCAGAGTTTGTTGCCTGGACTATAAAGAGTATAATTGAAGCTTCGCTGCCATAAAAAATTTGCGCTGTTTGAGGTTGGTGCTAATCTTAATCACCCTCTATACCTTTACATAAATGCATTGAGATCATATATTTGTTAATGTTTTTTTAAAAAGTATTCTTCGTTATTTTGATTTAATTTAGTAATTAAAATTCATTTGCGTGTTTTAATGGTTTTAGGGGGAAGTGGGGCATTTTGTGCTGTCTTGGGATCAGACCGATATCTAAAAAGGCGCATTCACTCGGGGCTTCTGCTTCACTTCCACAATGGAATCTGATGAGCCGGTTAAATACACTCTTAAAACGAGCGAGCGATTTTAACTCATTCTGATTGATTTTCACTCCTCCGGTCTGGAAAATGCACTTCTCATTTTGGAGTGGATGCTTTGTGTGTTAAACCTCCGACAGGATCACTCCAAACGAATGATTTTAACTCAGTCTGAGGTAATATTCATTTCTTTCCAGTGTCGAAAATGCACTTCTCCGACTGGAGTGGATTTCACTCTTTTGTTTTAAGAGTGTAACGATTGCATTTTCATATATATGGAATTATTTAATGGTTGGATATTTTTGGTCGTACGTGAACCGTTAAGGTGATGGTAAGACGAAACAGAACCTTCAAAGGTAACCACCATGGCTTGAAACCTTAACACACAAGTCGTGCGTAATCGTATTTCTGACGTATCATTTATACACATCCTGTCGCCGGAATTTTTGTTTTTAAATGAGGGATCTAAAATAACATGCGCCAGGGAGTATTTGGCCGCCTTTAATTTCACACACCGCTTTTTAGACTTCTTGTATACATTTCTCAATTTCCTGAGTAAAATAGGGCCACGCATGTAGGACTGGTGCACGCAAAAGATGTGGTCTCTACATCTACAGTCCTGACGCCATGGGCGATGTTGCTCTTAAGTTGCGTTGGGTGCCAAGGTTAGGTTTCGGCTACGTCACTTGACAATGACAAATGACAGTGAATGCGCCCTCTAGAAGGGAGAGTGTAGACTTTATAGCCCCTCGCCAGAAGAGACAGTCACAAGAGACACACAAAGAAGGACGACACAAACACATAGACAAATAACAACATTTATTGACAAGCACAAACATACATGCCTTTACCAGGCTTCGAACCCGAGCCCAGCAGCTCCAAAGGCTAGTACACTAACCATTGTGCCAGTGGGCCGGCGGCACGTCACTTGGCCGCGTTTCCAAAATGCGAGACTCATTGCCAGCCAACTGCCCTAGAGTATCTCTAGTGCAGCATTCTCAATAAATTCAAATATTAGTTTAAAAAATGTATTTTTAAACACTTTTTAAAAATGGGTTTTGTTTATCAATGTTGAAAACCTAATGCCGAATCTTATTTGAATTGTTTCGTTGTCACGCCTATGGATATGACATAAGGCGCTGTGGACTTTCTTGTTTACAATTCCATCGCCTGGCGCAGAATATTATTTGAATTGTTTCGTTGGAAAGCTACGATATCACATAAGGCGCCTTTGGACATCGTTGCTTCAATTTCAATTCCTGGTGCCGAATATTATATATGTCATAAGGCGCTGTAAGGCTTTATTGTTTACAATTTAATTGCCTGGCGCAGAATATTATTTGAATTGTTTCATTGGAGCGTCTACGAAATCACATTAGGCGCTGTTGGACTTTCTTGCTTACACTTTCAATATCTGGTGCTGAATATTGTTTTAATTCTTTCATTGGAGCAAATATGATGCAATACTGGATTTCCTCGTTTACGCCAATCTGATGCAATATATCTGATGGTTCTGAAATGTAGTTCAGGCGTTTTATTCATACATGCTATAACGGAATTTATTATTGATAATATTTTAAATGGGGGATCCAAAAAAACATGCGTTAAGGAGTATTGGCAGCTTTAATTTAATATTGGCGTTTTTTTTACTTCTTTTGCTACATTATTTAGTCTTCGGAGTACTCATTTAGTTTCTTATAGTAGATAAGAAAATTTTGGAAGCTTCTCTAATGTGGGTTTTGTTTATTACAAATGAAAACCTAATTAGGTATAGAATTATCGTCTTACTAATGTTACATGAAGGCGAATGGCGATTCAAAGCATGGTAAACGTATGTGTTCCATTCATGCATTTCATTTGTCGGAATTGGCTTTAAATTTATAAAAAAAATCATGAGTCAAGGAGCATTTGGACAACTTTTATTTTACATAGGACGCCTTTGGACTTTGTTATTTATATTTCTTAGTTTTCCAAATAAAACTGATTTGGTTTCTTTGACTATTGAAGCAACTTTAATTTTGTGCGGCATTTTTCTTTTTCTTGTAAATTTATTATTTTTCTAACTATAATGCATTTTTATATAATTTTTTTAAAGGAAAAGACCTTTACAATTAAAATTAACTGCTGAATAAACATGATTTTCAAAACACAAAAACGAGGAAAATAAAACACACTTTTTTCTGCAATACCTCCGAAATCTGATTGAGCCTCCTGCGATGTAACTTTTACTTTCTATTTATTACCTAATATGAAATATAAGATAATGAAAGTATTGCAATTTGGTTGAAAATCCGAAATAGAGATACGATTAGGAGGGTGCTGATACTAAAAATATTTTTTTAGCATGAGTCCATTAGTTTGTCTGAAACCACTCTAAAGATCGAACTAAAAGAGCTACGGACTTCAAATGTGGTACACGAGTTCCCAGAACCTGTCAGACGTTATAATAAATTTTCCAGAAAATCACGCATGAGGAAAAGGTAACTGCCATATAACTTTGAAGTTTTTCAGTTATTGAAAGTACCTTAAAAGGTATATAATCGTTCCTTAAAGGGTCATAGGAGTCTTAAAAATATGCAAAGAAGGTACTACAAAGCATAGTTTGATCTTTCATGTAATTCTTTAACTACTCAATATATAAGTATAATTTTTTTATATGTAATTCTATAATATTTATTTAATATAAAACAAATTTTAAAATTTATGAAACTTTAGCCAAAACTAAAATATATGATATTAAACATAAACTATTTGAACACATTGGGATTAGGCTTGCGCGGCAAATTTTGAGGTCAAAATTGAAAAATGACCAAGAAAATGACTTTATGTTGTACAAATATGTACAAAGACTTATACCTAAATTCTCAGCTCAATTTTAATTAGAAATTATTTTGAGAACTTTTTTCTAAAAAAATTAATAAAAATTCTAAAATTTTGATTTAATTTTTTTAAAAAAATAATTTCTAATTAAAATTGAGCTGAGAATTTAGGTATAAGTCTTTGTTTGTACATATTTGTACAATATAAAGTCATTTTCTTGGTCATTTTTTCAATTTTGACTTCAAAATTAGCCGCGCAAGCCTAATCCGAATGTGTTCAAATAGCTTTATGTTTAATATCATTTATTTTAGTTTTGGCTAAAATTTCATAAATCTTAAAGTTAGTTTTATATTAAATAAATCTTATAGAATTACATATAAAAAAATTATACTTGTATATTGAGTAGTTAAAAAATTGCATGAAAGATCAAACAATGCTTTGTAGACCTTCTGTGCACAATTTTAAGACTCCTATGACCCCTTAAGGGATGAAAGGCTGAGTAAACCGACCCCGATCGGGATTCGAACCTCGGACCTGTGGCATGGAAATGCCAAGCACTAACGCTGATCCCCTGGGTCTCGACAATATCTTTTACAAACCTTATTATTATTTTTTAAAAATAAGCTACATACACTGTAAAAACAAGGGAGTATTATTACCCTTGTTTTGGGTTTATGAAATGCTAAATAAGGTGTAAATATACACGACTTGTGGTGTCAGCACCAAAATAGGTGTTATCATTCACTCAAAATGGTTTTTATATAAACTTAAACAAAAATTGGTGTTAACATACACCAAGAATGGATTAACTGTAGACTTTCGACGACATTTTGAAAACGAAGCACCAAATTCGGTGTTACAGATAGAGCCAATCTAGCAATTCTATGGTTGTAACGGAGAAATTAGAGCTGTGTTTTGATAATTTATTCGTAATGTGCATGGTTTGAGTCTTAGTTTTAAAATAGCTAGATAGAAAACTTATTTGAGTGTGCATTTATTACTTTTGAATGATTGTTTGTGTGTTTATACACTCAGTTAGCCTTAAATAACAGCATGAGTTTGATTTTGATGATAATAAATCGTGTTTGTATTTGCTGAAAATTCAAAGTAAGTGGAACAATTTTATTTATTCCTTATAAAGATAAATGAAATACTACTAAATAATTTAATTAAAACTTCAATATTAGCAATTCTGGTTGGAACGAGTACATTAGGGTTGTGTTTATATCTTTGTGCTAGTATATATGATTAAAAGGTATTGAAATGATAAGTATAATTACAGTATTTTCCCAAAAGTCATTTAGCTCATTGATATCGGAATTGTTTAGTGATTAACTTTTCGATTGTGAAATGATCATTACACTTTCATAAATGATATATTTATTTAGGTTTAAAAAAAACAATAAAATAGTTCAACTGAGGTTAATTGCACAATTTTTTAGCTCTATGGATAGTTGAGTAACAAATTAAACTATGTCTGGACACCCTATTGATATATTTCATTCACGTTAAATATTCCTAAAAATTAATTTTGTTTGCGTTATGTTTTTGTATAATATCTGTATACATTTTCATTTTATCTTTTGTAGTATGGATAAAGGTATCATCGCAGAGTTTAACTCAAGTAGCAAATCAAATCAAGTTACATAATTAGTTATTTTTAGCATTACAATGTTTGTTGTTCAGGTTTTGTAAGAAATCATTTTTCACCAAAAAGTGCTTTTAAAAAATAACCATTTTATCCTTTTGATTCTGAAATTAGTTACCATAACACTCTGTTAGGTCGTTAGGTGTACACTCTTAAAACAAAAGAGTGAAATCCACTCCAGTTGGAGAAGTGCATTTTCGACACCCTAAAGGCATGCATATTTTCTCAGACTGAGTTAAAATCACTCGTTTGGAGTGATCCTGTCGGAGGTTTAACACACAAAGGTTCCACTCGAAAAGGAGAAGTGCATTTTCCAGTCTGGAGGAGTGAAATCCACTCAGACTGAGGTAAATTGGGAGTGTTTGTTTTAAGAGTGTATAAGTACACCAAATCACTGGTGGCGTTTTATTACACCAAAAATGGTGGCAACAGAGTAGCCACCAAATGTGGTGTTTCTACACACCAGTCAATTATCGGTGTTTCATTACACCGATTTACTGGCGGTGTTTCATTACACCAATTTACTGGCGGTGTTTCCTTACACCACTTTTGATGGCTACTTTGTTGCCACCATATTTGGTGTGAAGATACACCAAAATTATTTACAGTGTACGGAAGGAAAAGTGTGATTCTAGATATCAAGCAAAATTTCTTAAAACCCAGGAAGTCCTGTCTGAACCTTTGTTCCTTATTATATATACTTTTCTTTAAAAATTATTGTGAATATATGATTTTCATGGATTTGAAAATGTCGAGATATGAAATAAGAAGTGAACTCAGAGTATTTAAAAATAATAAAAACTCTGCAGCGTTTAGTATTGGATTGTAAATTGTAAAGCATGCCATTGACGTTAAATCTTTAAAAAATATATCCGTATTCAATTTGTTTCTGTATGTAGAGAATTTAATAAAATGAGATGAATCCCAAATAAAGTTCCAATAAAGGTCAATAAAACTTGCATAAGACTACCAAAAAAGATTTATTAAAATAAGAGACGTATTGACAAAGTGCATCTTTTGTTACTTAATACGTGCGATTAGTGTATGACAGTGACAAAACAAAGAGTTTTGGGGTAAATAGGTATTGATTTTTTAACCTAGCCATGTTTAAAGAATCAAAAATATACATTAATATAAACGAAATAAACTAAGTGTCGCAAGTCTTCAGACATCATTTCTATTGCTATTGATCCAGTCAACATATTCGGAGACTCTTGTGTATCCACCTGAAATATAAAAAAAACCAGTGAATTCTGCATATTTTTTATTTTAAAAACTAGCAAATTTATACCCGTACTCCGCACGGATTAAACAAAATATCAAATCGATGCAAGTATGTGTACCATATAACCTGTTATAGTTTCATAAACTTATGTTATTCTTCCTGCTCGTTATCAAGTATGAAATCCCGTTTCATTGCTTTAAAATTCCAAAATCAAAAATGCGGTGAAAATGCCTTCATAAATGTAATCACAATTCCCTTATTAATACATAAAACCTTTTAACACAGTTGTCGCGTTTCGGGAAAGAATTTGGCGAGAAAATACTTATAGCTACACACACATTTATTATACATATATTTTATTATAAAAACATTTTGACCATTTGGAGAGATTTCGTTAATTATTTGGCGAGATTGGCAACGTATTTGGCAAAAAAATAAAGACATAAAACCCTAATATGCAGCTTTAGTTTGATTATAAAATTTCTATAAAAGATATTTTGGATAATAGTAAAATCGATATAGCATTTTTAAGTAACCAAAAATATCTCAGTCTTTTAATTTATCGAAAAACTTTTGAACTGTATTGTTAACCTTTGTAGAAAGCTTGATTTTTAACGCAAGATACAAAATTTTCAGTACATTGGATAATAGAAATTGTTTTCTGTCATTTAAAGTATTAAATACACCATTCAGTTACATAAATTATGCATTGAAATTGGCTTAAGTTCACGCATAACTTCAAAAATATCAATAAACCACTATCTATTAAAATGTTCTTAACCCTCGTATCGCTCCTTTGAAATTGATGGAGTGATGTTTCGCCCTCCATTTCTTGCTTTCTTGATATTCAGCGGCTGAAATTTTCATTAGTTTAATACACCAATAAGATTAAAACTAACTTAAATCAACTAATTAAAACGACAAGTGCTGGAGGGTTCAGTGGTAACGCACCAATAACGATTACACTAACTCCAATCCATCAATTAAAACACTATTAAATTGTACTATCTTCTTTTAAATCTCAAGCTATAGACAAATGAAAAATTAAAAACAAATATCTGCATTCATATTGTTTCATGCATATTTTTATATAATTTTCAGGGATAAAAGAAATAATTACTCTTATATAACCGTTTTCTTGAAAATTACACGATCGTTAAGATGGTCAAGATGTACTAAAGGTATGGTTATGAATGTTTTGAATATAGTGCAATATTATGATTTTCGTAACAATTATCTCCCAACTATAGCCATACATGGCGTTATAGATTTCTTACCTGGTAACCCACTTCTTCCGCAACCGTATTCAAACGACGAGACCCCCACTGCATACCATTGACTGCCATTCTGATACATGAGCGGGCCTCCAGAATTTCCCTATAGAATATATTGATAGCACTATATAATGTATGTGGTCAAAACATAGTACTGCATGCTACAAAAACAATGCAATATAAAGGCTAATATGTAATGCATTTAGTAATAATGGTAGAAAATGTAATATAATTGTAATTAAGTAGATAATGCCATTGTAAAGAGGGTACACAGAAGTATTATTCATCCAAAAGTAATGAAAATGCCAGATCATGTATTAAATTAGCATAATTATTTGTTTAAAAATCTCATTTACAAATATGTATATCTGAATAAACTGTAGTCAAAGATTCACACATAACAGGAATGGTAAGTCGTTTTTATAATATTACTAGCTGTCAAAACCCCGACGTAGCAAGGGAAGAGGTGAAAAAAATACTTTACTAGTTAATTTACTTATTTATTCTTTCCTTTGAGTTACATAAGATATGAAAGATTTATCCCAGTAATTTTTTCCCTTTAATTACATCTTGGATTAGTAATGATTTATATTGACTAAAAAAAAAAAAAAAACACCTTTGATAAGCGAGCTCAAATGAATAGGAATACATATTAAAGTAAAAAATATTCAGAAAGACTTAACAATCCGTTTACTCCAGCAAACAGAAAACGGTTAGCATTTATTATATAGCTCAGTTTTAATAAATCTATCCTTAATCCGTATAATATAAGCTTATGTTGCTGTTACTGTTCGTTTTACGTAATAAAGAATCCTGCTATTATAATAGTACCTTAAAAATTCAAAATTTTAAAAAACGTTATTAAAATTCACAATAAAGTCGGTGTTTCGTTAAATTAAATAAACTATTTTAAATAATAAAAATATACATTTTTTATTAGCTATTTGGGCTCTTTTTTAGCCGAATTTGGCGAAGTAAATGATATAGCTACCCAACATCCCTTCAGCTCCGTGCGATGACATTCGCACACCCAGCTAATAAAAAAATTTATGCTATTTGGTACAAGTTTGCAATGACTTGGCGAGGTTTGGCAAATATTTGGCGAAAAAAGGCAGAATAAAACCTATTTTGCAGCTCCAGTGCGATGGCTCAAAAGCCAACATAGTTCAGTATAATTCTTCAATGCATTTAAAAAAATTCATAATTCAAATTAAACTAAAC